>PVKU01006928.1:0-95376 GCA_004027475.1 Anoura caudifer
CAATTAAAAAATGGGCAAAGGACTTGAACAGACACTTCTCCAAGGAGGACATGCAGAAGATCCAGAAACACATGAAAAGATGCTCAATATCGCTTGCTATCAGAGAGATGCAAATTAAAACCACAATGAGATACCACTTCACACCTGTCAGAATGGCCATCATAAATAAAGCAACAAACAACAAGTGTTGGAGAGGTTGCGGAGAAAAGGGGACCCTAGTGCACTGTTGGTGGGATTGCAGACTGGTACAACCACTATGGAAAGCAGTATGGAATTTTCTAAGAAAACTAAAAATGGATCTACCTTTTGAGCCAGCAATTCCACTGCTAGGATTATATCCTAAGAACCCTGAAACACCAATCCAAAAGAATCCATGCACCCCAATGTTCATAGCAGCACAATTTACAATAGCCAAGTGTTGGAAGCAACCTAGGTGCCCATCAGTAAATGAATGGATCAAGAAACTATGGTACATTTACACAATGGAATTCTATGCAGCAGAAAGAAAGAAGGAACTCCTACCCTTCGTGACAGCATGGATGGAGCTGGAGAGCATTATGTTAAGTGAACTAAGCCAGGCAGTGAAGGACAAATACCATATGATCTGACCTTTAACAGGAACCTAATCAACAGAACAAATAAACAAGCACAATATAACCAAAGACACTGAAATGGAGAAGGGGTTGATAGTCACCAGAGGGGAGAGGGGAGGGAATTTCAGGGGGAAAGGGGAAGGGTTTGGAGCAACAAGTATAAAGGTCACGTGGACAAAAACTAGCGGGGATGGAAATGGGAGGGGGGTGGGGAGGGCTGGGGCGGTGGGCTGGAATGGAAGCAAAAGACAGAAAACTGTAGAAGAACAACAATTAAAATAAATAAAAAAAAAAAGACTTGTACTCAGAAAACTGAAGAAAGAAATTAGTGAAGACACAAATAAATTGAAGTATATACCATGTTCATGGATTGAAAGAGTTAACATCATTAAAATGTCCATACTATCCAAAGAAATCTATAGATTCATTGCAATCCTTATCAAAATACCAATGATATATTTCACAGACATAGACCAAATATTTCAAAAATGTGTATGGGATCATAAATGACCCTGATAAGCTTCAGAAATTTTGATAAAGAAGAGCAAAGCCGGAGGGATTGGAATACCTGATATCAAACTATATTGCAAGGCCACTGTAACCAAAATAGTCTAGTACTGGCATAAAAACAGCCCTGGCTGCTGTGGTTCAATGGATTGAGCACTGACCTGCGAACACAGGGTCACTGGTGCCATTCTCAGTCAGGGCACATGCCTGGGTTGCTGACCAGGTCAGATCCCTGGTAGGAGGCACGCAAGAGGCACACACTGATATTTCTCTCCCTCTCTTTCTCCCTCCCTCCACTCTGTCTTAAAGAAATAAATAAAATCTTAAAAAAAAAAAAAGAACAGACACACAGACCACTGTAACAGAATAGAGAACCCAGAAATACACCCATGTCTCTATGTTCAACTAACATTTGACAGAGGGGAAAAAAGCATACAATGGAGTAAAAATAGCCTCTTCAACAAATGGTGTTGGGTGATCTGGACAGCTACAAGCAAAAAAAAAAAAAAAAAAAAAATGAAACTTGACCACCAACTTACACCATACACCAAAATAAAATCAAGATGGATAAAGGACTTAAGTATAAGTCATGACACCATAAAAGTCCTTATATTCACCATAAGAGGAGAATATAGGCAGGAGAATTTCAGATATCCCACACAGCAATATTTTCACTGATATGTCCCCTAGGGCAAGGGATATAAAGGAAGGAACAAACAAATGTGACTACATCAAATTAAAAAGCTTCTGCACAGCTAAAGAAAATATCAACAAAATGGAAAGGGAGCCAACCATATGGGAGAACATATTTGCCAGTGATACACCGGACAAAGATTTGACCTCCAAAATATATAAAGAACTCACATGACTCCACACCAGGAAGACAGACAATCCAATTAAAAAATGGGCAAAGGACCTGAAAGACACTTCTTCAAGGAGGACATACAGAATGCCCATATGCACATGAATAAATGTTCAACATCACTAGCCATCAGAGACATGCAAATTAAAACCACAATGAGAGACCACTTCAAACACTTGTCAGAATGGCCTTTACTAACAAGACAAACAAGTGCTGATGAGGTTGTGGAGAAAAGGGAACCCTAGTGAACTATTGGTGGGAATGCAGAGTGGTCCAGCCACTGTGAAAAACATTATGGAATTTACTCAAAAAACTAAAATAGGAACTGCCTTTTTAAAATTTATTTTTATTTATTTTTTATTGCTATTTGAGTACAGTTGTCTCCATTTTCCCCCTCCCACTCCCCCCCACCCCACCCATCCCCACCTCTCACCCTCAATCTGGAACTGTCTTTTGATCCAGTGATTCCACTGATGGGATTATACCCTAAAAGTCCTAAAACACCAATCCAAAAGAACCCATATAACCCACGTTTATAGCAGCATTATTCACGATAGCCAAGTGCTGGAAACAACCTAAGTGCCCATCAGTAAATGAGTGGATCAAAAAACTGTGGTCCATTTACACAATGGAATACTACGTGCAGAAAGAAAAAGGGAACTCCTACTTTTTGTGAGAGCATGGATGGAACTGGAGAGTACTATGCTAACTGAAATAAGCCAGTCAGTGAAAGACAAATACCATGTGATCTCAGCTGTAAGGGGAACCTAATCAACAAAACAAATTAAGGAGCAAAATAGAATAAGAGACATGGAAATAAAGAACAAACTGACAGTGACCAGAGGGGAGGGAGAGAGGCATAATGGGGACCCTGTTATAGAGGGACCCATGGGTACTGACCCATGGGTGGGGATTGACTGTGGGAGCAGGGTAGTGGGGCAGGGCAGGGGAGAGCAACAGAGAAAAAAAGTGGGAGTATAATTGAACAACAATAAATTTTTGGAAAAGAAAAAATGAATGAAGTTGGACCACCACCTCACATCATATATGAAAATTAACACAAAATGGATATAAGAGCTGAAACTCTACAACTCTTAGAACAAACTGCATATAAATCTTCTTAACCTTATATTAGGCATGAATTTCTTATGACAAGTAAAGCACATGCTATAAAAGAAGAATGTATAAATTGGATTTCTTCAAACTTAAAAAACTTTTGTGCTTCAAAGGTCACCATCAGGAAAGTAGAAAAGACAACCCTCAGGTAAGAAAATATTTATAAATTATGTATTTGTTAAGGAACTTGTATCCAGAATATGTTTAAAAAAAAAAAACTCTTACAATTCAACAATAAAAAGATAATTTAAAATGAGCAAAGAAGTTGCCCTGGCTGCTGTGTCTCAGTGGACTGAGTGCTGGCCTGTGAACCAGAAGGTCTTTTCCACCAGCACCCATGCCTGGGTTGCAGTCCTGGTAGTGTGAGAGGCAATCAACCATGTTTCTCTTGCACGTTGATGTTTCTCTCCTTCTCTTTCTCCCTCCCTTCACCTCTCTCTAATAAATAAATAAATAAATAAATAAATAAATAAATAAATAAATAAATAAATAAATGCAAAGAATTTGAATAGACATTCTTCAAATGAAATGGACAATAAGCATTAAAAAGAAAATTCTCAATATCATTAAAAGTGTTTAATCAGCAGCCATCAGAGAAATGGACATCAAAACCAGGTGAAATACCAGTTTGTACCCACTAAGATGATTATAATTTTAAAAAAAACAGACAATAACAAGTATTAGTGAGGATGCAGAGAAATTGAAACTACCGTACATCGTTGCTAGGAATGTTAAACGGTGCAGATGATTTGGAACACAACTTTGCAGTTCATCAAATGTTAAACATAGAGACACCATGTGACTTAGCAATGCCACACTTATGTATATATATCCAAGAAAACTGAAAACAAATATTCACATAAAATCTATACATGAATATTCATAGCAGGATTATTCATAGTGGTAACAAAGTAGAATCAGTGCAATGTCCACCAACTCACAAAAAGGTGAGTAAAACACACTGCTAAATATTTAATGCAATGGAATAAGATTCAGCCATAAAAAGGAAGGAAATTCTGACACATGCTACACCATGGACGAACCTTGAAGACACTACGCTAAGTGAAATAAGCCAGTAACAGAAGACCAGATATTATATAATTCCATTTATATGAAATACCCAAAAAATGCAAAGCCATAGACAGAGAATTAATGGTTGCCAGTAGCTGGAAGTTGATCAGGGGTGAGGGTATATTGACAGCTAATGATATGGGATCTGTTTGGGATGATGAAAATGTTCTAAAGTTAGATAGTCATAATGTTTCAACAGACATGTGAATATACTAAAAGCCTCTGTATTGCGCAGTTAAATTGGTGAATTTTATGGTATTTGAATTCAGAAATCTCACAAAACAAGCAATACATACACACAATTGTACACTATAAAAGCAAACGGGTTCTGAAATTATTCTTTCAAGAGTTAACACTAGGGCAGTTATCATGGCAATCTTGTGGTCTCCTGTGACTTACTAACCTCAGCTGTACTCTTGATAGCTGCAGTTGCCACTAAGTGAGCTGAACAAGTGAGGAGTCACAGTGAGTATTTTATAAGAATAATGTTGAGTATCATGCACAGCCTGCTGGCCTGAATCTGACATAGTGACAGTGGATGCTTTTCCAAATCTCAGTGTTGAAGACCACAGATAACTACTGCAAATTTGGGCAAAACCCATCATGAAAGCCTATCAAATGGAAAATTTGGCTTATTTGTGAATTATAAAATATTTCTTTAAAGTATCTGAAATTAATTATTTTGAAGTAAACAACTTTGTTAGGGCTTTGTGGCCTTTAGAGAGGCATTGCAACATAATCAAAATATCCTACAGCAAAAGACAGAAGACAATTAACTCAATGTGAAGCCAAGGTAGTTGGAGTAAAAGTTCTTGAATTCCCTTCCAGAATTATGTTTATTTTCACATGAAAAATCCAGGAAACAGCCCCCATCTGACCTTGACAGGACCCTACAAGAAACTTCTGCTATCACATTCAGACCTTATCTATCAAATAAATAAATAAATAAATAAATAAATCACATGGTTCCAAAGACTGGAAATCTGATGTTGTATTTGCTTCAAATTATTTGGAAGAGGTAGAAGATACTCCAGACTCCTTATGTTTTTGTCCCTTCCCTAGATGCTAAGGATAGTAAATGAGACAGCTCACAGTATTCTCAGCTCCAGGATTCCCACAGAAGGGCTACAGTAATTCTGTATCTTGAGATCAGTTGTTTTTATTTTTATTATTTTTTTAGGAATGGACACTTTTTAAAAAATTTTTATTTATTTTTAGAGGGGAAGGGAACGAGAGAAGGAGAGAAACATCAATGTGTGGTTGCCTCTCCCGCTCCCCCTGCTGGGGATCCAGCCTGCAACCCAGGCATGTGCCCTGACTGGGAATCAACCATGACCCTCTGGTTCACAGGCCCATGCTCAATCCGCGGAGCTACACCAGCCAGGGCAAGATCAGTTATTTTTAAAACACCGCAGTTAAGTGTCCCTGATGTGTGTGGCTTTCATTTGCTCATCATGTGATGCTTAAATAACCTTGGGAAAATTCCTTAACCTAAGTTACAAAGTTCTTTGTTAAATGGGATTAATAGTACTTTCATCATAGTGTCCATGTGAGGACTGAATTAGTATATGGCAAACAGGACTGCTGCACTGCCACCCCTAGGTGGCAACATCCTCATTAGATTCTGTGTGCAGCAGAACAGTCTGAATAGCCAGCCATACCAGACAGTCCTACCTAACAACACATATGGCACACAGCAAACACTCAATAAATGGTAGCTAGTGTAATAATTATTATTATTATGGTAACTTTTCCTTGAAAGAAAGGCAAATTTGCCTTTGGATGTTTCAAAAAGGCTTGGTTTAATAACAAAAAGGAAATTAACAAACATTACACATTACACTTTCCAGACCAGGAATTTTTCTTGGTGTTTTCATCTGCATTATTTCACTTAATCTTCACAACTCCATATTATCACCTCTCCTTGACAGATTAAGAAACTAAGACTCAGAGATTTTTTTAATATATTTTATTGATTATGCTATTACAATTGTCCAAATTTTTTCCCTTTGCCCCTCTCCCCTCCAGCAATCTCCCCACTTTAGTTCATGTCCATGGGTTGTGCATATGTTCTTTTGACTTATCTACTTCTTATATTATTTTTAACACCCCCTGCCTATTTTGTAACACAAATTATGCTTCTTAATCCCTGCACCTTTCCCCCCATTCTCCCCCTTCCCCGTCCCAGCTGATAACCCTCCAAAATCTACTCCAGATTAGTAGATTACTCCATATCTACAGTTATGTTCCTGTTCTGGTTGTTTGCTTATTTGTTTTTTTTATTCATTTGTTAGTAGTTGCGAATTTGTTGCCATTTTAATGTTCATAGTTTTGATCTTCTTTTTCTTAAGTAAGTCCCTTTAACATTTCATAAAACAATGGCTTGGTAATGATGAACTTCTTTAACCTTATCAGGGAAGCTCTTTATCTGCCCTTCCATTCTGAATGATAGCTTTGCTAGATAGAGTAATCTTGGATGTAGGTCCTTTCTTTTCATCTCTTTGAATACTTCTTTCCAGTCCCTTCTTGCCTATAAGGTTTCCTTTGAGAAATAAGCTGACAGTCTTATAGGAACTCCTTTGTAGGTAACTCTTTGCTTTTCTCTTGCTGCTTTTAAGATTCTTTATCTTAAACTTTGGCATCTTGATTATGATGTGTCTTCGTATGGCCCTCTTTGAGTCCAACTTGTTTGGGACTCTGTGTTTCCTAGATTTGTATGTCTATTTCTTCACCAAATTAGGAAAGTTTTATTTCATTATTTTTTCAAATAAGTTTTCAATTTCTTGTTCTTCCTCTTCTCCTTCTGGCACCCCTAAAATTTGGATGTTGGTATGTTTAGAGATATTCTAGAAGTTCCTTATACTATCCTCATTTTTTAAAATTTTTTTCTTCTTGTTCTAGTTGAATGCTTATTTCTTCCTTATATTCAAATTGTTGATTTGAATCCCAGCTTCATCCACCCCACTGTTGTTTCCCTGTATATTTTTCTTTACTTCACTTAATGTAATCTTCATTTCTTCTTTGGTCTTTTTTATGTTGTTGCTGTACTCAGAGTTCTTTGAGCATCCAAAAACCAGTGTTTTGAACTCTGCATCTGACAGATTGGTTATCTCCATTTCATTTAGTCCTTTTTCTAGGGTTTTGTTCTGTTCTTTCATTTGGGCCACATTTCTTTGTTTCCTCAATTTGGCAGCCTCCCTGTTTGTTTCTGTGTATTAGGTAGAGATGCTTTGAGTCCCTGTCTTAGTAGTGTGGCCTATTGTAAATAAGACACCTGTAAATTATTTGGGGTGGAGCCTCAAGTAATCACCAGGACCAGGCAACCTGCTTCACCATTTTGTGGCTCCGTGTTGGGGGAGGGCACAAAGAGGACAGTGCCACTGCCTAGCTTCCAGAGGTTTGCCCAGCACTTGCCCTGTTTCCGTTCACTTCACTTACCATATTTTGCCATGTATAATGCACAGGGGTTTTTTACCCAAAATTTTTAGGGAAAAATAAGGATACACATTATCCCTGGGTATAATAATTCCATACCATGGGTATAATAATGAGTATAATGATCCCATGTATAATGTGCACAAAAACATGGGTGCACTTTGTGCACAGGAGCATATTATACATGGCAAAATATGGTACTTTCTGTATGTGACTGGTGCCCTTCCAGCTGTTGCCCTGGTGCTGAATCCTAGAGGGGGTAGTTTGCATAAGTTCTAAGTCCCTGCAGGCCCTTTAAGCAGAGTCTCCTGAAAATCTGGTAGTTTTTTCTGCTGCCCCAAACCCCACTGGTTTTTACAGCCAGAAGTTATAGGGATTTATCTTCCTGGTGCTAGAAACCTGGGCTGTGTGGTCTGGCCTGGAGTTGGGATCCCTTACTCCCGAGGTATCCCTCCCAATTGTTATCCACCACACATGAATGTGGGACCAGCTGTTCCACTGCCTATCCATGCCACACCATGTCTCCATGCCTTTCCACCCATCTCCACACCTCTGACCCTCCTACCCATTTGGATGAAATGTGGCTTCTTTAAACCCTTGGTTGTCAGACTCCTATCCAGCTCAGTTTTCTGATGGTTCTGGGTATTGTTTCAAGGTCTAGTTGTAATTTTTTCTGTTTATGTTCACCTCATTTTTGACTGGAAGTTCTCAGACTCAGAGATTTTTACTTAAATTACATGACTATTAAATATTTGAACTAGAATGGAAACAGAATGGAGAATGTGAATGTTGGACTCTATATCCAGTGCTCTTTCCACAGTGGCAAGCAGCAGACAGGTGGCAGCAGTGAGTGGGATGGAGGGAAGATGGTGCATTGTTTTTTGCCCACCCAGCATCTACTCTTCCCTCTTCTGGAAATAGCACCCTGATCTTCCATGGTAGATAGAACTTTCCCTCGGACATTCTCAATCAATGTGATTTGGATAAGACTAATGGCCAAGTGGTTTATCCTGTACTGTATGGTCGCAGTGATGGTTCAGGGGTGAACACTTGGCCCAAGTCAGTTCGATTAAACTCAATCCCAGGATTTTTGTAAGGACTGTGGGAAGGATTTTTATAAGGACTGTGGGAATCTCTCTTGCTAGATTTTAAACTATGAAGACTGGGACTTTAGAGGATCACTCTGAGGAGGGGTGCTATATTCAAAATACAGTAGAAAATAGATGGAGAGAAATTGGGTCTGACATATTCTAAGCCTTTAGATCAATCTTCGTTTAGACCTACATGAGCTAAATAATTCCAGCATTTTTTTCTCAAACCTATTCAAACTGTTGTGCTTTTTTGTTTTATTGTTGTTGTTGTCATTTGGGGTTATTTTTTATTTTTGTCATGTACAATTGAGAGAATCCTGATGGACTGAGAGAAGTGAAAAAATTAATACAGGGAGTTCTTAAATACATTTAAGCACCAAGCCTTGACTCTAAGCAATCTGTTAACAATGTTAACTCTGGGTAGTGAGAATAAAGATTTTGTTCTTTTAATCTTTATGTGCTTTTTTATTTAACTCAACTAAAAGATCAGAAGAGGTAAGAAAATTTCATTAAAAATAAAATATTTTTAAAAAATAAAAACAAGTTCTCGCACAGAAGAGAAAAAGAATGGAAAATTTTAAATATATTTTACCGAATATGCTATTACAGTTGTCCCATTTTCCTCCCCTTTATTCCCCTCCATCCTGGACACCCCCACCTACCAGCATCCCCCCCCACCCCTCATGCCTTAGTTCATGTCCATGCGGCATACATATAAGTTATTTGGCTTCTCCATTTCCTATACTATTCCTAACATCCTCCTGTCTATTTTGTACCTATTTTGTACCTAACATTTATGCTTCTTATTCTCTGTACCTTTTTCCCATTCTCCTCCCTCCCCCTCCATGCTGATAAGTCTCCATGTGATCTCCATTTCTGTGGTTCTGTTCCTGTTCTAGTTGTTTGCTTAGTTTGTTTTTGTGTGTATGGGGGGTAGGTTCAGTTGTTGATAACTGTTGTTGTTATTTTACTACTCATAGTTTTGATCTTCTTTTTCTTAGATAAGTCCCTTAAACATTGCACATAATAAGGGCTTGATGATGAGGAACTCCTTTAACTTGACCTTATCTGGGAAGTGCGTTATCTGACCTTCCATTCTAAATGACAGCTTTGCTAGATAATCTTGAATGCTGATCCTTACCTTTTTATGACTTTGAATACTTCTTTCCAGCTCCTTGCCTGCAAAGCTTCTTTTGTGAAATCAGCTGATAGTCTAATGGGAACTCCTTTGTAGGTAACTGTCTTCTTTTCTCTTTCTGCTTTTAAGGTTCTCTCCTTATCTTTAACCTTGGGTAACATAATTATGATGCGCCTTGGTGTGTGTTTCTGTGGGTTCAACTTCTTTGGGACTCTGAGTTTCCTGGACTTCCTGTAAGTCTATTTGAATGAAAATTTTTTGGTACCTTTGCATTCCAAAACCTAATTCCTGGGTTTGTAAATGGTGGTAATTCCCATGTGAACATCCTATGCCCAGACTTTTGAATTTGGACTAAGCAGTATAATGATGAGTTTTATGTGTCAATCAGGTTCAACTAGAGTACTCAAGTTATTCAGTCAAACAGTCATCTAGGTGTTGCTGTGAAGGTATTTTGTAGACGTAGTTAACATCTACAATCAGTTACTTTAATTAAAAAAGATTATCCTCACTAATGTAAGTGGGCCTCATTCAATCTGTTGAAGGCCCTAAGAGCAGAACTGATATTTCCCCCGCAGGAGTATAAATAGTTCTTGTGGGTTGCCTCCTTGCTCCTGCCCAAGAGTTTCCAGCCTGCTTGACTACCTTATAGAATTCACATTTGCCCAGCCAGACTCCACATTCATATAAAATAATTCCTTGAAATGATCTCTCTCTCTCTCTCTCTCTCTCTCTCTCTCTCTCTCTCTCTCTCTCTCTAGTTAGATGATAGATGGATGGACAGACAAACTGACAGACATTCCACTGGTTCTGCTAGAACCCTGGCTAATCCAAGCAGTCATGGTTTGGGTGTCTCTTGGGTATTCTCTGATCTCTCCCAAAGTGGGAGGATCACTTTGGGAATCAGAGATCAAAGGAGGATCCCCTCCTCCTGTATGCCTTCCTTTTCCTAACTTCCTTCCTTCCTTCTGAAGGGCTTCTGCCTCAAAAACACAGAGTGCCTATATCTGCTGAGAGAATCACTTTAAAATGGAGCCACAGCTGCCATGTCAGAGGAACAGCCTTATGTATCTCATACATCAAATCATTGGAATGTTTTAAACACAGGGTCAAAATAACCTTCGGATTGGGTCTAAGCAATCTGGTGTCTTGCAAAAAAACCCCAACAACAACAACAAAATCTGTTTACAAAGATAACAAAAAAAGCAAATATTACAATACCAGACTAATAACTACTGGACTGAAAATTAAAAACATTTAGAATTAATATCACTGTTAATTTATTTGCACCAAAAGAAATGCCTTCCTTCTGTTCATGTAATTGTTCCCCTTCCCTTTCTCATAAATATCCAATGCCTTTGTCTCTTAATCATAACACTATTTGGGCTTCTGCCTGAATCAGTGTGCCCAAATAGTTACTCTTATTGATCTAAATAAATGCTGTTTTTCTCTCACTTTGAAAGAGCTTTTATTTTTAGGTTAATAATATTAACAACCATGATGAAGCCTGGTTTCTTCAATTACAGCTCCATTCCTAGCCTTACTCTTCATCTGTGTCCAATCCCAGAAGTTTACCATATTCCCTCCACTTCTTCCTTCTCACAGCCCCATTTCTTTTCATCAGCTGTCTCCCAATATCCCTTCTCTTCTTCCAACAGTAATTGTGATTTTTAACCAACACGTAATTTTCCAGGATCAAATTACATTTCTCAGCCTCCTTTTCAAATATGTGGTCATAAACAAGGTTATAGCCAATGAATGGTATGTCAACAGAAGTAATGTGTTCAACTTACAGGTTCTGCATTAAAAGGAAAGGCACGACAAAATGTAGAAAGGTGATGAGCCATACCGGATTTTGTGGGCCACAGCACCACCTCTAGAGGAGTGGAGCTATAAAATATATTGTCACCTGGACGTCATCTGGTTTATACTAATTTCTGGAACCCCTACAGCAATGTACAAATTTTCATCCTAGCCAGTATACCTCAAAGCTTACCAAAAGAATAACCCACCTCATGCAACCATCTACTTTTTTGAACCACTGAGTGTCCTGACTGCTTCTCCTCCTTCCTGCCCTTAAACATGGGTGCCTCCCTCACTCCCACGGTGTTTCCTTACAGTTTCTCCTTTGGAAATCACATCCATCCTTATAGATGACCTCACACTCTAAGCCTAACTCATCTTTAAACACCAGTTCTGCTTATGTGACCTCTCTTGTCTGATCAATTGCTAGCACATCAAACTCTCTATATTTAAAATCAAACTCACAATTATGCCTCTGCCTCGCTCTCTTTACCTTTCTCTCATGCATGCACACATACACACCATGGGGGTCAGAGTGGACCACCTACTCTCATCCTGATTTCCCTGGTTTAGTAAATGGTATAAATGACACAACCATCCTGCCGGGAGTCCACCATGTTCAAAACTCTAAGGCAGGGCCACAATCAAAATATTATAGAAACTAGGCACCATGTGAAGGCATAAGAATCAGCAGTCTGCAACCCAGAAGGTTCTCACCAGAACCAAACCCTGCTGGCTTCATCTCCAGAGCTGTTAGAAATAAATTTGTTTATAAATCACCCAGTCTGTGGCATTGTTATAGCCACCTAAACAAACTACAACAGTTTACATATGTTCAATGATTTTATAATGCATCAAAATAATGTGAGCTCTAATAAACATTTTTCGCATAACACTAAAATAAGTATTGACATTTCCATTAAAACATCATTTACAAAGGATAAAATTGTTGAAAACATTTTTCAAAATGGCTAACCATTCCATTTCTGTTTCTATTACAGTGAACATACAGAACTTACTGATTTTCAAACTGCTTGTGCAGCTCTAGCACTTCAAGCTGTCCATCAAGGTTCACTTTTCAATACATAATTTGCAATTCTTTTATGTATAATAGCAAATAGTTTATTGAGAAAGATATGAATTACTTGATTTAGGTCTTATTTTGCTTTATCCAAAATTAATTAAATTTGATAAGTTAGTGGCAAATTCAAACATCCAAATTTTTTTCTAAACTTTTGGCTAAAACTCAAGATTCTCTCTAACATTAACACTGGCACTTTTTGTACAAAATCCAATGAGTTTTTTTAAATTGTTATAAAATATCCCAATGACATTTTTATGGAAATATTTTTCAATGAAATATTTTTTTGGCCCACCAGCAAAAGTTCAGTATATTGTATTAAATGTGGTTCTAAGTGCCATAAGATCAACAAAAACTGTTATCTTCAAAATCTTGAAATTTGTATTTTAAGCAAATTATTTTTTAATATTTTAATTTTTTCAATTACAGTCTACATTCCATATTATTTTATATTAGTTTCAGATGCACAGCATATTGGTTAGGCAATCATACACTTTACAAAGCGCTTTCCCCACTATTTCCAGTACTGACCTGGTACCATACAGTTATTACAATATCATTGACTATGTATAATACCCTATGCTGTACTTTACATCCAGATGGCTATTTTGTATTACCAATCTGTACTAAGGGTGAAGGGTTAATCCCTTCACCTTTTCACCCACAGTCCCCAAACCCCCTCCCCTCTGGCAACCGTCAATCTGTACTCTGTACCTATGAGTCTGTTTCTATTTTGTTTGTTCATTTTTGTTCTTCAGACTTCACATATAAGTGAAATCATATGGTACAATATTTGTCTTTCTCTGTCTTATTTCACTTACCATAATATCCTCTAGGTTCATCCATGCTATTGCAGATGGTAAGATTAAGCAAAATACTAAAACTTTTTTTCTTCAAAGATTTAATTTATTTACTCATAGAGACAGGGGAAGGAAGGGAGAAAGAGGGAGAGAAACATTGACATGAGAAACATCAGTTGCCTCCTGTACATGTCCCAACAGGGAACCAAACCCATAGCACAGGCATGTGCCCTGACTGGGAATTGAACCGGTGACCCTTCACCTTCCAGAACATCACACCCATCAGGGTGAAAACACTTTTAAGTGAAACAAATGAACCATCTTTGAGAATGATTTAAAATGTATTACCTTGACTATGTTTTCCAAAAAGTTTTCTCACTGAGGTGCATCTGTTCTGTAACAAATGGATCCATAGTACCCATGTCCATAATTATTTCTTTAGAAATTCTAGTAAATATTTTTGTGGAATTGCTTGATTATACTTACTTATATATCCCAATAGTACCTTCTAAGTCTTTTTGATTGCTTTATTCTCACTTTAATAACATTTTGGGGAGTTTTAAGTTTTCAAATATTTAATATTTGAAATTGTTTTAAACTTCCAATGTACTAACTAAATTATTGTAATACTTTATTTTCCTAAAGCAATTAGTGTTAACACATGCAACTTAGCCAGAGTCCCTAAAGTGACACAGACCAAACTATGGCATGTTTCTCAAATGTCTACAACAGGAGGCCCATTTTTTATGGTATTATTATTATATCCTAAAACTGTAAGTACAAACCAACGAGTTTATATTAAAATTTAATTTTAAAGAGAAAATAAGGGGAAAAAAGATCTTTTTAACCTTGAAACAAAAGAGGGAGACTTCTTGTCCTACCAAAATCCTGAAAAGGGATTTACAAATCTTGGCCACCTGCTAGAAATGGAAGTTAAAGGAAAAGTAGAAAAAGCAATACCCAAATTATTATTGCAAAAAAGCATCTTGACACATCTGCATCTCCAACTTCTACTGGTCCAGGACAGGATTTAGCTCCCTAAAATCTTCCCTAATCCCCAGCCCGTAGCGCCCACCACCTCCTCCTCCTCTAGCTAATGTTCACAGCATTAAGTCCCTTTCCTTTAAATATATTATTTACATATTACCCTTGATTATAGGTGCATCAAAAATAAATCCTAACTGTCCATCTAGAATCCCTTGACTCATCCATTGTTCCACCAACACTAAATCTTACTGTTCTTTTTTTACATAACCGTTGCCTCAGCCAAATAGGCTTTCTTTACCCATAGACCTTAAGATGTCACACCACCATTTCTCCCTCACAACGGTTTTGGGAGGTTCAACCTACAGCACCGCCCTACCTCATTTCTTCTCGTCGGAATCAGTCTGGGTTTGGGACAAAAGTAACTGAACTACTCCAGGAAGCCTTCCGGGATTGCCTAACGGGCCAGACCACATTTCCTTAGCTGACCCCGCTTTTCCGACCGTCTTTCTCTCCTGGCACTCATCCCTTTCGTCCTCAGAAGGTAGGGGCTCGGAAGGAGTTATTTCCGGGGTCCAGGACAGGATGAATAACTCGACTAACGAGTGTGTCGGCCCCATGAGCTGAGTGCCTACTAGGTGCCGCTACTGTGGTCGATGCTGGGACAAAGGCTGATCAAAGGAGCTATTCAATATTGTAAGTGCAGTAAAAGGAATGGAAGTGACCCGGGATTCTGCCTCGCTCGCAAAGCTAAGGGCGCAGGCATCATCTACCATTTGTGTCCGTTTTTCCACCAGCCAGCACTACTTCCACCTCCTGAGATGCAACAAGCCCCTCGCGCTCTTGCGTTACCAAATCGGATCAGCCACACACTCCCAGTCCCAGCCACGCCACCCCGTCGGCGGAGGTCCCTCTTATGGACAGGCCTCGGGAGCCCCGCTTCATGCTGGGAGTTGTGGTCTCCACGGCGGCAGTGTGGCACTGGGGCCAGCTTTCAGCGCGTGGCAGGAAGCGGAAGCAGCCTACCGCCTGCACCGGTCCGGCTTCCGCCGCGCCCCGCTCCGCTCATCCCATCGCTATCACTGACGTGTCTCTTTGTGGAGGTGCTGCGCCCCTTTGCAAGCTGGGCCGAGGCCAGCGTCGCCTCACGCGGAGTGTAGTGGAGCAGAAGCAGGACCGGGAGCCCAAGCAGCCATCGGCATGGCGAGTGAGTAACTCGAGGCGGCCCCTGCTCCGCCGGAGTGGATCACATTCCCCCTTCCCTCACCGGTCCGGGCAAGTGTCCGCTCGCCAGGCCTGCTTGAGTCCCGGGCCCTCCTCGGGATCCCCAAGCGTTTCAGTACTCGGTCTGCTCCCCTGCCCCAACACAATCTGGGAGGAAGGGCTTGCCTGGGTAGCACGAAAGGTTTTCCCAGCTCTAATTCTCCTTTTGTTTCTCCCTTCAAAGTCAAATTTCTGGAAGTTATCAAGCCCTTCTGTGTCATCCTGCCTGAAATTCAGAAGCCAGAAAGAAAGGTGAGTTCCCCAAATCGCCGATAAAGGAGGCTTCGTGAGACTCTGGGCCCTCGATGTTTACAGTACAACTAAAAATGGCTTCAACACGCCAATGGAAATTCTCTCTCCATTCTTTTTCCCCTAGAGTGCAGTTTTTGTGTACTACTGAGCTTTGTCAAAAGGTGACCTTCTTGTGTAGGAATTTCCACCTAAATCATCTTGCTGTACTCAGAGCATGTTTTGTGGATGTTCGTCCAGTGAACAAACCCTTGAGTTTGCCTTGTCCCCCAAATTTATTGTCAGTGAATGAGTAATGCCTCAAAAGCCTCGGGATACTTACTTGAGTTACCCTTCCATCTTCACCTCCAACAGTAACAAGTCATGAGTTGGATTTTTATAGGAGATGCTCTTTGTAGCCAGCTGCTAAAAGGAGCTAAGAGCAGTCACTTTATTCTGTATAAATGAGCTCATTCTACAAATGAGCTTTATGTAGGCTGCCAAATTAGCTGAGAGTAAAGGCATTTTGTGAACTATGCTTTTTACAGCAGGCACATTAAAACATGGAAAAAGAGAAATGTAGACTTACATTGAATCTTTGTCACAATTTCTGCTGCTATGAGGCTACAAGCCAAGATAGTGAGTGATGCCAAAGTAAGTAAAGCTGTCAGACAATGAAGAAAAGTTTCACTGGGTTCTTTTTTTTTTTTTTTTTTTTTAAGATTTTATTTATTTATTTTTTAGAGAGGGGAAGTGAGGGAGAAAGAGAGGGAGGGAAACATCAATGTGTGGTTGCCTCTCACATGCCCCCAACTGTGGACCTGGCCTGCAACCCAGGCATGTGCCCTAGAGGTGATCCTTTGATTCCCAGGCAGGGCACTCAACCACTGAGCCACAACAGCCAGGGATCACTGGGTTCTTAAAGAATATTGTTTATGCATTCATATATATATGTACTTGACATCCACATGGACACTTGGGTTCTTGGAGCATTTTTTTCTTTTTTTTTTTTTTGGATGTAAAACTTTTATATTGTATAAATAACCCACATACGTACTGCCTTTAATGGGCTACTATGCATAGCTCTCCCCTTGCCCTACCCCCAGCATAGCAGAAAGGGCATGTGTGGCTCTGGAGGCCCACAAGCCTGGGACCTACCCTTTACTCAGCCTTTTACTAGCTTGGCCTTGTACCTTAAGTATGATAGATGGAGCAGTGAAAATATGTGCAGAGTATAGCATTGGCTTCAGAAGGGATTAACTCTGGAAGATGTGATGTCTGATGATGGTTTTGAAGGAAGAATAGAAATTTCCTTGAAGTAAGGGAAAGGAACTCCAGGGATAAGGAGTATATAATGTGCAAAGGCACTGAAGACAAGCAGGCTGGACAATGTTAGGTATAGTTTAGAATTGAGAAGAACATAAAGAGTATATGGAGAGCAATAAGCCAAACAGATTAGAAAATTGTTTTGAAAGTAGGGTAGAGGATTGGGGTGGTTTAGAAGCTTTTGCATTAGAGGGTGAACTATGGAAGTGGGCTAGGAGACAAGAAAGAATTTAGGGGATCATTAAAAGGTAGAATTAGAAAAGACTTAGATGCAATTTTTGATGTTTTGCTGTTGAATTTGGCCACATACAAGAAAGACTAGGTTAGCCCTGGCTGGTGTAGCTCAGTGGTTTGATCACGGGCCTGTGAACCAAGGGATCATGGTTCGATTCCCAGTCAGGGCACATGCCTCGGTTGCGGGCCAGTTCCTGGTAGGGGACGCATGAGAGGCAACCATACATTGATGTTTCTCTCTCTCTCTCCCTCTCTCCTTCCCTTCCTCTCTAAAGATAAATAAATAAAATGTTTTAAAAGAGAGAGAGAGAGAGACTAGGTTATTAACAAATGAGGAGTCTTATAAAAATTGTCTACTCTTTTTTCCTATGAAGAATTATTTCAGTACAAGCCTGTTATGTTACTGGTTAGCCTTCCCTTGGTCTCCTAATTTCTTGCTGTGATGTGATGGCAGGTGAAAAGAGGAGCATTCTCAAGAGGAGGAAGAGTTCTGTGAATTCACTAAACTTCACATGGAGTATCTGGACATGGAATTAACCATGTATGGTTGCGTTATCATGGCCTAAAGTGGTAGACAGAGACTAGAACTTCTATTCTGACCAGAGAGCCAGGACTCTGGCTTGGTGCTTGCTTAGATTTCTCTTCCCCTCAAATTAAAAAGTAGTTTAGGAACACAGTTTTGTTCACTTAATACTGCCCCTCTAAAGGCATTTCCACATAAAAATCTTTAGTCTGTTCAATATAACTGTGTTTGTTAAGCCCTTTAAAGCTATTCTTGCAGTGTAGGCAGCAAGTACTAATGGAGACGCTGAGTTTTAGAGGCAGAAGACCCAGAAGAATTCCCACTCTACTGCTTAGTACCAGAGGGGATTTGGATGGGGCATCTAAACTTCTAATAATTCTTATTAATCATCTGTAAAATGATTCTGAAGTGTAACCTAACATACTTACATACCTGAAGAGATGTGAAAAGTCTTAGATGCTATTAGTGAGTAGGTTAAATTTGCAACTCTCCCTGCCCTCCCACCCCACAGTGTTTATTATTATACATTGTTTTACCTTTAACTCATAGAAAATATACTACATATTAAACAAACACAAATTCCAAATTAGTTGATTCCAGAGTAAGATTTTGTTAGTTACAAAATCCTTTCAAATGAATGGTGATAACTCATATTGTAAGGGCTTATCTGGTTTAAGAATCTCTTTCTATCACAATATTCTGTGATCTTGGATCTGATCCTAAACTGTTAATGCTAGTGGTTAAGAGCACACACTTTGGACTCAAATTCTCTTCATCTGAGGGATTTGGGACAAATTACTTGTCTTTTCTAAGATTCGGTTTTCTCATTGTAAAATAAAAATAATAATGCTATGTGGTGCAAGGATCAAATGAGATGATGCATATCAAGGTCTTTGCATATGTGCCTTGTACATAGAAAGCCTGCAGTGCATGTTCTTTTATTTTGGTACTTACATTTGGTACCTGGTTTGAAGTGTTCAAGACTTACCTTTTTGGTAATCAGGCAGAGGGGTCTGATCTGAGTCCATTTCTATTAATTTGCTTATGAAAATAACTTGTTGACTTAATCCATTCTCTCTACATAGATTCAGTTTAAGGAGAAAGTGCTGTGGACTGCTATCACTCTCTTTATTTTCTTGGTATGCTGCCAGGTAAGCCCAGGTTTCCTGTTCTCATGTGGAGGTGGGGGTCAGAAAGGGCTGAAGAAAGTGTGCTGATTTCTTTTCTCTCTGCTTTTTTCCAGATCCCCCTGTTTGGTATCATGTCTTCAGATTCTGCCGACCCTTTCTATTGGATAAGAGTGATTCTAGCCTCTAACAGAGGTAGAACTCTGGCTCTCTGCACCTCTTTCTGTACAATGTGGGCTTGACTCACCTCCTTTAATTAAATTACAGGCTTTGGCTTTATGTGAATTCAGAGAGTGTTCAGGAAGAATGTTAGTGTGCCGTACTGAATAGCCTTAGTAAATGCCAAATTCAGCACTAAGGCATAGAATATTCAGAATTGCATGTGAATGCAGTACAAAGCCTGTAATAACAAGATTACCGTAAGCTACGTCATAGAGAATAAAACTAGAATACTTTTTAAACGATGAAATCATAATATTTCTACCTATCTTTTCTTGTGCTTTGATAACCTTTAGAATATGTAATTTGTTTCTGAACTGCATCTTTTTCATATTGATGGATTACACATATGTGTCAAAAATATATAACAATGTTTTATATGCTCTAATTACCTTGGGGAGGATTTTGAATGTTTATATCAGTACTGCTTTTGATTAACTTATGTTTTAAATATAGTTCAAATTAAGTTTAAATCAATTGGAAGTATGTTAGCATAATGGAAGTAGTTTATTCACAACTAGATATAATTATACAGTCTTCCTTTTCAAACTCTGGAAAATATTTGAATGTTAGCCTTTTTATTAACTGAAGAAGAGACTAACCTTTCTTATCTCTTTAAAACCAGAATGAATCTATCTATGGTGAATTTAAATGCAGTCATCTGTTTAAAAGCCATATGGACATCCAAAACAGAATTGAGATGTGGCCTGGCAGACTGAACAGAATGAGATGAATTATATTATAATCATTGATGTTTTGGGATTGGTCTCTAAATTAAATGCTGCTAGCAAACTAAAGCACACTGGATTTGTATAAGAAGTACAGTCAGCCCTGGCTGGTGTCATTCAGTGAATTGAGCACTGGCCTGTGAACCAAAGGGTTGCTGGTTCGATTCCCAGTTAGGGCATACCTGGGTTGTGGGCCAAGTCCCCAGTGTGTAGGACGTGTGAGAAGCAACCATACATTGATGTTTCTCTCCCTCTCTTTCTCCCTCCCTTCCCATCTGTCTAAAAATGAATAAATAAAATCTTTAAAAAATACAGTCAGATTTTGCTCATTTATTTTCTTAATAATGTGTTGCTTTTCCAAGATAATATGGGCTATATTTTGCCTCCCCTGTCCTCAGGCACATTGATGGAGCTGGGTATCTCTCCCATTGTCACCTCCGGCCTCATCATGCAGCTCTTAGCTGGCGCCAAAATAATTGAAGTTGGTGACACTCCAAAAGACCGAGCCCTCTTCAATGGAGCCCAAAAGTGTAAGTGAGATTTTGAATGATGTTTGAATTTAGTTGAAAATTTGAATTCGCTATAAAGTTCGGAGCATCAGAACAGTTTTTTCTTTGTACAGTGTGACTTCTTTGGCCCACCAATCCTACAGGTGCTCCTAGGCCTGTGTTGGCAACAGAGCACTTCTCAGGGGGAGGGCCTGTGGTATACCACTTCAGGGAGGGGTTCGACTGTGGTCATGTGGCCTATTGTTTTTCTGGGTGCCACTCTTCATCCTGCCTAGTCCTCTCATGCTCTTGGGCACTACTCTGAGCAACACCTTCTTTTTATACCAGAAAACTGATGGGAACTATGTGGGAAAAAAACAAAACAAGAAGTGGAGTAGGTGCTAAAAGAGAAAGGAGAGGAATATGTGGTGGGAGAAGTTCTCAACTATGGAGTGGTAAAGAGCAAAGTGGAGTAATTCCTAAAGTGGAAGGTGTTCTCAGATGAGAACAACACATGGGAACCAGAAGAGAACCTGGATTGTCCTGACCTCATTTCTATGGTCACAAAAAATAGCACATAAGACAGATAAATCAGAGGGAGGCAAGTGCAAAGCTGAAGATAGGAAGAGAAGAGCAAACCAAAGAAAAAGAAAGAAGAGTCAGAACAGCTGTGAGAGTTTGCCCAGGGTTTTGGAGCTGGGATGGATTATTGGAGCTACAGAATCCAGTGGAGAACTCGAGTTCCATGAAATGGAAAAACTTTGATGAGGCTGACCTGGTCCCTGACAAGGAAGCCAGCATTAAATGCCCCCATGTTTTCATATCCTTAATTGAGGAAAGGCTCAAATGGCATTGCCAGCCCTCAGAAGATGAGGACAAAAAAGATGACATGGATTAGCTCTTCTGGTATTAGCTTTTCTCTTTGAAAAGCGAAGGGCCTTCTATGGGTTATGGGAGAGCAAAAAGATATTGTAGAGTTTCAAAGAGCATGTCCACAATCCACAGCCTTCTTCTCAATAGTATTAACTACATTTTAACAGCATAGCATGGAGGCCCAATAGTTTTGGGTTCTTACTGTATTATTTGGGGGTGGGAGGGATGAGGTGAGAAGGGAGAGGGGTGGGATTGTTTTTTTAATAATGTAGAGCCTGCTTGGGGAAATGGTGACACAATGGAAAGAACAAAACTAATGATTCGGTTCTGTGCCCAGATTATTTCATCTTTACCAAAAACATTACTGGCAATCTAAATGAGCACTGTGAGAGACTGTTTAAAAGCTGTGAATGCTGGAAATTTACAAGCCAGGGTGTTCCCTGCCTGAGCTTAATGCTGCTCCCAGCAAAGAATTAAGCCAGCTGATAAGTTACCAAAGCTGCCATTTTGGGTATCAAAACTGGTTGAGAAGGGAAAGTCTTTTATTGGGGCATATACATAGGTAGATTATTCTGTTTTAGAGGTGCTAATTCTTGAAATTGATGAGATGTTTCCCTAATTATGAATTTAGAAATACTAGAAAGAGAGAGAGAACTTTTGGAAGAGCCCTGGTACTTGGATAGGCTGGACAAGGCAGCAGGGAGTATGTCCCTTGTTCTAAAGGCTCCATGATCACGTAGAAGGAACAGGTCTTGGAGGTCTTCCTCCACCAGCCACATGTCCTTAACCGCTTAGGAGGATATGGTGTGTACTTCAGAGGTGTCATAAGAATTCAGTGGAATCACACTTATAAAGCATCTCTCGGTCCTGGCACATAATAGGTATTGGGCAGGTGGTGTTTTTCTTCTGGGAGTTTAAAAAGATTCAACTTATGGGAAAGGTGATCCTCTCAACCCAGCTCCACTGTTTACTAGCTTTGTGACTCTGGACAATTTAGATGATAGCTCTTACATCTCAGTTTCTTCATTTGTAAAAGTGGGAATAATAATATTTTCCTCATAGCAAATAACTGTCACTAGTAACAATGACCAGTCATCAAAATGATTTATGTTCAGCCTCTGACTGAACTGAAATATATTAATTAGGATGTGATTGAGTTTTCTACCCAGCCATATTTTCTTCCACACTAGCATGTGGAAGAAATCTATTTAAGTTAGTAGGTTAAATAATTGAGCAAAAAAAGAATTAATCTAATTTAAATTTGTAAGTTTCAGACACAAATCAGGGTTTTAAAATATATACATGAATTATTTTTCAAAAGCACAAATTGCCTGTTTTTTCTCTGGTCTTGACAGCTTTTTTAATTTCTTCTGCTTTGAGAATTCAATGTCATTGAGCAATTTTTTTAAAGTCAAATAGGGACTACATTTCATGGGTACTCTGGAGTACAATTTTATTTTATAAATCAGGTTTGACAAACTAAACATAAAAGCCAAACTTGAAGCCCAAGCTCATACTTAGAGATTCACTTAGTATTGTGGAACCAGTAAAAATGTGTCAGTTCCATTGTGCCTGCCTAACAATGAAGTGCTGAATATAATGACATAAAAAAAAAAAAAAAACAGTCTACAAAAAGAAGAGCTTCTGAAAATGGGACAAGTAATTGTATTGATGCCATCATGAGGGGGTTTTTTGTTTGTTTTTTTTTCTTTAAAAAAGTTACATGCGAACTGGGAAGAGATCCCTTTACTCCAGAGTTAAACGTTTGTGTTCTGGACTTAGCCTATAGAGGTGGCCCAAGCATGTAGTTCAAACTCAGGAGCTCTCTGGGACCCAAGCAACCTGATCTGAGTTTGGATGCTGTCTGCAGTAGATATTGGTCCGTGATTTGTCTTCCATTAAAACTTATTTGTCATATTCCAGCTCTTTTCCTCTTCCCATCACTGAAAGGAAAGTACATTTAGGAGTGAAATTAAGGAGCTCACCTTGTGTTAACAGGCATTCGAGTTATTGTGTACTTTGACTATTGGGTGTTTCTTGGACCAAGCTCCTTGGAGGCACTATTAGTATTCTTCATTTTTTTTTTCTTGGTGCCTTGCACAGAGTAGGTGTTCAGTAACTGTTTCCTCCATGACTGTGTAATATCCCACTTTGAGAACATAGTTGTTTTTGTTTTTTTTTATTTCTAGTATTTGGCATGATCATTACCATTGGCCAGTCTATTGTGTATGTGATGACGGGAATGTATGGGGACCCTTCTGAAATGGGTGCTGGAATCTGCCTGTTAATCACCATTCAGGTAATTGTTATGCTAATATTTGCCCCTTCTGAGTAGCTCCTCATACTCACTTAGACTTTCCAAATTAACAAACCTGAACCATGCATAAAAGAAACTTTTACTTAGAAGGAGCCAAACCACCTGTGTTGGCTCTTCTAAACTCACCGGAAGAGGGCTTTACTGTCAGTCTTTAGCATTTATATCAGAGAAGCCCCTTACTAATGAAGGGAAGAGTCATGTCCGTAGGGAGAAGGAATGAAGTCTACTTGGGTTTCTTAACTTTTATTTTTTAATTTTTACAGCTCTTTGTTGCTGGCTTAATTGTCCTACTTTTGGATGAACTTCTGCAAAAAGGATATGGCCTGGGCTCTGGTATCTCCCTCTTTATTGCCACTAACATCTGTGAGACCATCGTGTGGAAAGCGTTCAGCCCCACCACTGTCAACACTGGCCGAGGTAAGTGCCCTGGCCTTTCCTGGGTACAGGAGTTGGTAAAAAGTACCAACATGTGCAAAGCAGAAAATGAAGGTTCCCCCGTTCAAGGAAAAATCACCTCCATTTTAGATACATTACTTCTGATGTTTCTGCGTGCATCGGCAAAATTTTCTTAAACACAGACAGGCTTCTGCTCATATGGTACATAATTTATATATTCCATGTCAGAGTATTTCACAGATATGTGCCATGCCAGAATATAGAATCCCACCTCATTTTTCCTAGCATGGTATGGACTTTATGGCAAGGATGAAGCAGCATTTATTTAACCAGTCTTCTGATGTACTTGTAGGACATTTCTAGTTTCAGTTGTTACAACAAAACAGTGAACAGCCTCATACATTCATGGTTATGTATTTTGGCAGTAGCTCTCAGTGAATATGTTTCTAAAAATGAAATCACTGAACCAACATCCTTGGTCATGCAAGGGGCAACTTTGTGAGAGAGGCCTGAACTTGGAGTTCACCTCCTGGCTGTTCCTATTAGTAGTATATATATGGCTTTGGGCAAATCTCTCTACTGCTGAGCCTCATTGGCCATGATGAAATGAGAAATAACATGTAGTGACATGACACCAGGCCCATAGTAGATACCTATAAAATGTTAGCATTCTATGCTGTACCCACAAAGAGTGCCAAGGACGTCTTGTTTCAGAGATGTTTTTAATAATTTAAAACATCTTTTAAATGTATGACTTCTTAGGAAAGGCAGTCAGCATTCTTCATCACTAAATGTGTTATTTACTTGTAAGAATCCTTTGAGAAATAAATATTAATGCCCATTTGAGTGTTTTCTTCTAATTGAATGCTGGAGACAGAGTACTTGGCTCCACAGACCATATAATCTCAGTGAGATTCAAACTAGGTCCCTGGGCACATCAAGACCACAAGTGCCAAACAGATTACAAAGAAAAGAGGGAATGTCAGAGAAGAGTGGGCAAGATGAGATTTTATTCCTTCCTGTGCGCTTCCTGGAACTGTAGGAAATCCAAGGCAGATGGGGAGACTAGGGGCCAGAAAGCAGGGCTTTTCTGGAATGGGTGTGAAAGGCAGGAGGATAAAGGGTAGGAGTTCAGGTATATGGCAAGATCATACTATAACTGGTTGGGGGACATACTGAGTTAGGAGGAAGTGATGCCAGGTTGGAACCAAACAGCCACTTCTGTTTAGGAGCAGGCCAGTGAGGCAGGGGAACTGGAGTCTGGATGGAAGAATTCACCCCAGATGGGAGTGGAAGATAAAGAATGCAGTGTTATGATGTCAACTGGCAGTGTTTGAGAACTGCCTGGAGAGAAGGTGACACCAGGAAGGGTGATTCTACAGCCATGTGAAATAAAACTAATACTTGGAAGCCCTGTCTTGTTGTCAGAGACTCTGCAAATAGTGAATTTCAAGAAATTTTGTTAAAAATTAAGAGAACTAGAGCCTAAACCTGGTATTGCCTTTTGTTCAACAAATATTTATCAGGTGCCTATTAAGGGCCAGGCACTGGAAGTACAAAGTGAATAAGCTATGTGTTATGTGTATGTCAGGTGTTATTGCAGGTACCAAGGAGAACAAGGCAGAGGAAGAAGATGGGAATACCAAGAGTGTTGTACAGACTTAGTCTGGGTAATTGAAATCGTGAAGAGGGAAGGGAGCCCTATGACTGGGAGAAGAATGTTGCATTTGGGGGAACCAGCAGGTACAAGACCTTGAAGTAGGAATGTACCTGGTGTGTTCAAGGTCAGTGTATGTGGCTGTGACAGAATGAGCAAGGGGGAGAGTAGTCAGCTGAGATCACAGAGGTAATGTGGGAACATTGAGAGTTGGCAAAGTGTGAACAAGTAAGTTTCTCTTCTTTTCTGGGCAACCCAGGTGTCATCCTCTATGAAATAAGGCTTTATCCTGGCTTCAGCTTTAAGATACCTGAGTTCTGTCCATTGGTTATAAACAGGCCAATACTGTCACCTGATCAAAAGGAAGAGAGGATGGGAATTGAGGAAGTGCTGGTAATTAGGAAAGAAGCTTCTGTTTCCATAGAAGCCCCATCCCCGAGGCTTCAAAAGAAATCAGCAGTGATGCCTGTATCTCCAAATGGTCCAGTAACAGCCCAGGGGAGAAGCAGCAGGTAGTTCCACTGTCATATGTTAGAAACTTGAGGAAAGTGCCCTCGCAGGGCAGTAGTACATAGGTGCACTTCACAGTTCTAATACTAGGACCTCTCACCTGCCCACAGAACACAGCTCTGGACATAGCACTGGTTCCCTGTATGTGGCCAAACTTTTGTTGTGGGATAGTTACACTGTCCTAGAAGGACATGAAGTAATGCAGTGCTCCTGTTTCTTACTTGAGCTGAGGCTTAGGGGATATTTTTTTTTTTTAACTTCAATAAATTTGTTGAAAATTTGTAAGACTTCTAGGCCTTATGAATGCCATGTGCTCCCAGCTTCCTCTCATTTGCCCTCTACTGCCTAATCCTCAGGTCTGGCACCTGTTCTTGTTCTTGCTTCCTTCAGTCCCTCAGTAAACTGCTCTGCTTCCTGGCCGTGTTTTCCTGGCTGTGTTCAGCACTGTTTCATAGGGGTGTGGATCAGGCCTTGTGGTCGGCATGCATGTTACCCTTTCTGCTTGATCATCAATGAAAGAAGCAGAGAGGTCAAGCCCTGTCTTGTCAGAGGCAGCCTACACATCAGAGCTGGTGATGCTCTACTGCCTGGGGATTTCCAGGGAAATGAATAGAGCAGCTTCAATGTAGGACCCCTTCAGCTGGAGTTCAGCAGATCCTGCTTTTATGATTTTATAATTGATAATCATTCCACATATCTGGTGACCATTGACATACATGCTAACAAAATAACTCAAAAAGCTAGAACCTGTTTCTGCAGGTTGAAATATCTACAAAAGAAATAGAAATGAGGGATGAGAAAATACCACTGTACCCCTGTGGTTATAGGAGTAGACACTGTGAGTCTTAAAAATAATTCTATTTTTCACTCACTATGGCCACTAAGAAGCTGTTTGTCTCTTTACCACATGTGTCCCCTCCTTCACCAACAGGGATGGAATTTGAAGGTGCCATCATTGCACTGTTTCATCTGCTGGCCACACGCACTGACAAGGTCCGAGCCCTTCGAGAGGCTTTCTACCGCCAGAACCTACCCAACCTCATGAATCTGATTGCCACCATCTTTGTCTTTGCAGTGGTCATCTATTTCCAGGTGCGTCCACACCCACCATGGTGAGCTCTGATGATCCACATTTAATTTTTGGAGTGCTTTGGTGTATACATCCCCACCCATACCCCAGGGGTGGTGTACATCATATAGTAGTGAGGTGGTGGGATGGCATTCGAAAGGAGCAAGCTTCCATGGGAGCTGGATTTGTGTGTTCCATTGAGTCATGGGGACCTGCCTAAACTAAACAAAACTGAGGCAGATGTAACATTTCTGAAATTATGCTCCTTTGGGTTGGGCCTAGCAGCAGATAAAGAAGATTCATCTTTAAGTTCTTTGTTTAAGAGAAGTGAAAAATCTCTGCCCAGCTGGTGTGGCTCAGTGGATTGATTGACTGCCAGCCCATGAACCAAAGGTTGCTGGTTCAATTCCTAGTCAGAGCACATTCCCAGGTTACAGGCCAGGTCCCCAGTAGGGAGAGCACAAGAGACAACCACACATTGATGTTTCTCTCCTCTTTTGCCCTCCCTTCCCCTCTTTCTAAAAATAAATAAAATCTTTTAAAAGAGAGAGAGAGGGAAGTGAAAAATCTTAAGTTCTAAAACCTCATCACCATCTTACCCAAAATTTATAGTCTTTGTAGGTAGTGTTGTCTTGGAAAAGGCTCTTCCTCTTGAGAGCTCTTACCTTTCAAATTTATTAGTTTGTGTCTCTTCTGAATAAGAAACCTGACCTGTCAGTTGCTTTTCTATAGTTGCATTAGTCTTTGCATTTTTTTCATTAGCCTCTTTGCATTCTGAATTTTTATCAAAAAGAAGGGATAGCAGTGAAGAAGACAGTTTAGTGCTTGTGGAAAGGTACTATGTACCAGCCAAGTGCTTTTTCCAAGGACAAGACAGGTCTGTTTCTTCAGCTGAGACCTTTAGTCAGATGCCTAATTAATAAACTTTAGTGCCACAATAAGCTTGGTGGGTATTTGTGGTTAGATTATTAAAACTTTATTTTAAATCCTCTATATTCTGAGTCCTTTTCTAGGCACTGCAAGTTTGTAAAAGTAAAAGAAAACCTCTCTATTCTCCAAGGATTTCAGAGGGAGAGGCTGTATTCCTACAAAAGCTTAGCTTTTCTATTTATGATTTAAAACATTGTAAAGAGCTGTTCTGGGGTGTGAGGTGGAGGCCATGGTGTCCTTGTCTTGGGGCCACTGTAAAAGTATAGGAGAGGAACTACCAAAAAGAACCACTGTTAAGACTTACTTGGGCATGTGTCCTTCAGGCTTTTGTATATTCCACATTGATGCAGATTTAATGTGGTGGATTTTGATAAAAACAGGATTATTTCAGTGTGCTGGGCTTTGGTGCATTTTTTTAAGCCGGTCTTTCTGGGAACCCTCTGTTAAAGTGACCCAAGCACAGTGGTGGGTCAGGAAGGGGCATAAGAACTGTGGAATCTATGTAGGCCTGGCTGTCCCCAACTGGGTTGTGTCTGTGCAGACACTGGAATGAGGCACTGAGAGCACCCTGCTCTGTTTGGCTTCTCAGGGCTTCAGAGTGGACCTGCCTATCAAGTCGGCTCGTTACCGAGGCCAGTACAACACTTACCCTATTAAGCTCTTCTACACTTCCAACATTCCCATCATCCTGCAGTCTGCCCTGGTGTCCAACCTGTATGTCATCTCCCAGATGTTGTCAGCCCGCTTCAGTGGCAACCTGCTGGTCAGCTTGCTGGGCACTTGGTCTGTAAGTATGGCTGCTTGAAGAAATCAGTTTCGATTCTGTGGCTAGTTGCAGTGGTGTGCATCTATATGTCGTGCTTGTGACTAAACATTTTACTTTTTAATCATGTCTTTTACAATTCAGCCCATTAAATATTCTTTTCAGTAAGAAAACTGCACTATGGACACTTGAGTAAAATTGTATTCCTTTTCATCTGCTCAGAACTACTTTTGTCCTTATGCTAAGGCATAATGAAACAGCACTCACAGGCTTTCTGTGTATTCTTCCCAGGATACGTCTTCTGGGGGTCCAGCACGTGCTTATCCAGTTGGTGGCCTTTGCTATTACTTGTCCCCTCCGGAATCTTTTGGCTCCGTGTTAGAAGACCCTGTCCATGCTGTTGTGTACATAGTGTTCATGCTGGGCTCATGTGCGTTCTTCTCCAAAACATGGATAGAGGTCTCAGGCTCCTCTGCCAAAGATGTAAGTATAAATTACAATTTAATTAAACCAGGAAACAGTAGTTCTCACCTGTCACTGGTGTAAGGGGTCTCAACTTTTCACCTCTTCCTAAAAAAGTAGTCTGTGAACACACACAACTGTTTCCTCCTCATTGGGCCAAAGTGTGTATGGCCATAAATGGAGTCTAACAGTAATTAGTGTTTGCCTGGGGAGCTGGAGCCAAACTAAAACTAGACTTTGCCATGTGATTTCTTTGCAGCAGTTTTTAAGTTATCTATATAAATATTGTTAGTATGCTAAAAAAAAGGGAACCTGCGAGTGTTTAGTGCCACCATAAAATGTCTACCTGGCTTTCAGTTTCCAACTTAAAATTGAGCATTGTCTTCTCTTCTGGCATCACCCAGGTTGCAAAGCAGCTGAAGGAGCAGCAGATGGTGATGAGGGGCCACCGAGAGACTTCCATGGTCCATGAACTCAACCGGTGAGTGCTGGCCCTAGGTCCCACTGGTTTACTTCTGTTTGTGGTTTTCTTACACTTCAAGAATCTTGATAGGGCTTATGGATTTCTGGTTAATTAAATGTTATCCTTGGTTACAGGATAGAAAAGGTTCCTGTATCCACAAGAAAATCAGCATTATAAATTTCAGATTGTTTTTTCTATCCCTAGCAGGGGCATTACACAATTTTGATCATTCTCCTAGTGAGAATTTGCTGAAGCCTCTAGATTCAGGAGAAATAAAATGCAAGCCACAAACGAAATCCTAAATTTTCAAGTAGTCACATTAAAAAAAGTAAACATTTGTAATTAATGTAAGAAATACCATGAGATATTTTATGTTCTTATCTTCAGAATCTCATGTGGCATCTTTAATATCTCATCTTGAACTAGGTACATTTCACTAGCCACATGTGGCTTGTCACTTATTGGACAGCAGCCCTAGTCTGGACCATTTAGGTGTGTGAGTAGGTGAAGTTTCAAGGAGATAGTGGAGTGACCTCTACAGGAGTTAGGTTCCTAAATCAGTGGTAAGCATGTCAGAGTGCCCGGCCCTACAGGCAGGTGGCCTGAGTGAAGGGTGGGCCATGCTGGAGGTAGCTGCATGGTGGCACCCTGCTGACCAATCTCCTGCTCCCCAGGTACATCCCTACTGCTGCTGCCTTCGGGGGGCTATGTATTGGGGCCCTCTCCGTCCTGGCTGACTTCCTGGGTGCCATCGGGTCTGGAACTGGGATCCTGCTGGCGGTCACAATCATCTACCAGTACTTTGAAATCTTTGTAAAGGAACAGAGCGAGGTCGGCAGCATGGGGGCTCTTCTGTTCTGAGCCATGTCTCCCCTGGACCAGGAAGAGCCATGCTCTGGAATTGCCAAGGAAGGAGGAATAACGAATCCATCATGGGGTGGTGCTGTGGCATGTGGACCTTTCTTTATTTTATTTTTTTTATTTCATATTCTTTCATTCCACTTTGTAAAGTGCTAGAAATTTCCAGTTTGAAATTTTGCTTTTTATTCTGGCTTTGGCAATCTAACTGTAGAAGTGAGGTTTTATTCAGCTGATGGCCAGGAGTTAGAAGGATAAATGACTGTCCTCGTGTGTCTATGTAACATTTGTTTTAACCTTTGCTCCTTCTCAGTGCCATAGGTGGCTGCAGTGATCCCACCTGTTTCCCAACAAGGGAGCATCTTATTGGTTAGAAGCACAAACATTGAAAGGACTAGGTTTCATTGTACTGGCAGGGTGTGAGGCTGGGAGTAGACCATGTGTTTTCTGGTAGATGTGGGTGACTCACTAGCATGTTGCCTCATGGTCAGGGGTAGGAACAACTGTTTAAAATTTGTTCTCTGGAAGATACAATTGTCTTCCCTTTTTAAAGTATTTTTTAGGACAGAGCTACTTTTAAAAGAGAAGGATGAATTTCCTTGCAGACACTCTCAGTCTGTCTACTCCTTTTTTGCTGGTGAGGTTGGGATTCTTCAGCTTTATAAAATTGTACCTGGCCAAACTAGGCAAACATGTGGAAGACCCCTGAAGTGATGTCTGTCTGTCCAGTTGTCAGTGGACCTGGTCCTCTGTAGTTCCTTGACTCCTCACTCAGCCCTAGCAAAAGGAGGCACTGTGGCAGGTGCTCAGATGTGAAAAGACAGTGACTTAACTTGGTGTTCATAGGCCACCACCACCCTCTAGACTGAAAACTTCCCACTTGTATTTTTTAGAACAGATAGCAGAATGACCTCTACAGTAGTTACTTTTTATTGTGCTTAGGACCAAATGCGAGTACGGTAAATGACAGGGTGCCACCGATCTCCTTTCAACTTCCCCAGAAGAGAAGGGTGCAGGCCCTAGAGCTATGATGCAGTCAGGGCCAGAGAGCTTGTGTTTTTCATAAGCTGTTGTAATGTTTGATATAAAAAGACTTAAAATTATGTATAAAATAAGTTCTATTTGAAAGAACAGGTGATCTAGATCTGAGGAAGGAGAATCTTTTCTAAGGCCTTTGGGAGGTCCCTCTCAGGAGACAGGAACCTGGTAGTGCTTGGCAGCAGGGGCAGCAGAGTTGGGCACTGCAAGCCTGAAGGATTCTTGCTAGAGGGTGCCCCAGTTCTAAGAAGGGAGCACCATGGGTAAGTGTAGCCCTCTTGGAGAGAGATGTCCCACGAATAGCAGGTACACAGTGGCCTCCAAAGCACAGAGACATGGTCATAATTCAGTAGAAGTGGCAAGCTTGACACCTGGTCAACAGGGCTCCTAGGAGTCCTCACTGGCAGTGTTAACCAGAAAGCAGACTGACCAAGGAACAAGAAGCAACTTGTTTAAAACCACCCAGCAAATCAGCCACAGAACCAGGATGGGCCTGGCTGGTCTGTCCACCCCCAGTACAGGGTGTACAACCATATCACATATGGCCTTGTCAGACCCTGTCCAGAGCTGAGACCTGATGCCCCCCCCACCCCCCCACCCCCCGTACTTAGTCTGCTCAGCTGAACCCATGGGGATGCTGCAGCCTCTGGCAGGCAGGGCAGCAGTCCCCAGGCTTATGGGCTGTGATCTGGAGAGTGCTGGGCTTCATCAGGACCCCCAGAGCCCTGCCTGCAGTCTGTAATCATCAGTGGGGCCTGTGAGGCTTGTGCTCATGCTCTTTGGTTAATGACCACAGTGGATGGGGGCTGACCCTAGCTTCCAGGGACTGTCACTGTGGACGCCGAAATGGCATAAATGAGATAAGGTGAAAATGTAACAAATAAAGCCAACTTTTTACAAGCCATTTGCTCATGTTCTTTTGGTTTTTAATTCCCTTTTATTCCCAAGAAGAGAAGACACTTGAGGCTTGGTTCAGTCCTGATTTTGTACAGGATCCTAAGGTCTCCCTAGATGCAAGTTCCTCCTCAGAAATACATTTTGCCTGGAAAACTTCCTTCTGGTGGTAGTTAACCACGCACTCAGGCTTTTGGTAATTTGAAACACAAGCATCTGAGCAGAAGCCCTGGCTGGTGTGCAGTCTGCTTGAATCCCTCCTAGGACCTTAGGAGTGGACCAGTGTGTCCTATGAGGTGCAGAATCTTCCCAACAGAAGCCTATGGCCCCATGCCTCACAGCCCTTTAAGTCCAGGCTAAGGGATGTTTTTGCCCCTGGCTATGACAGTAGGGCATTAGTACCCTTCCAGTCACTGATCATGAGGCTGGCCTTGGCCAGAACTATAGGTAAACCAGGAAAGTCTCCACTGCACCCTAGACCAGAGTATCATATGGACAGCAGTGGCAGGCATGGTGGCTGCTTTCCTAGAATATGCCATGCAGGAAAATCTTCTAACAGCTTTTACTCAGAGCCAAATTGAAGACTATGTATCCAGGGTAAAGTGAGGGAAAAAAAAACTTCCCACTCACCCAGATTTCCAAGCTGACATGCTTGTCCTGAACAAAGCCTTACCCCAAGCCCTCCATCCCAACTCCCTGCCTGGTGCTTCCTCAGTGACCTGTAATGGAGGCATTGAGGTAGGAGCCTAGCTAAGGGGGAAGGTCCTGCCCACGTGTCATCATGGCTCACTGAGATAGTGTTGGCCAGGGCAGGATGTCCCTCTGGGGCCACTTGAGGGACCATATTGGGGCATGGCCCTACAGAAGCCATACATCAGCAGTGTGCTCTGAGATTGCACCAGGACAAGATGTGCAGCCAGTCTCCCCTGCGCTCCCACTACACTTGCCAGCCAAAGGGGTGGGCTCAGAGACGCAGAACTGGAGCCAGCAAGCAAGCCCTGCAAAATATGGAGACAGGCAGGGTGCTCTGGTCCTCAAAACAACTCAGAAAACCTGTACCAAGGAAGCACTAGACCTTTTCTTGCTGCCTCTGCCTGCAGCCTGACCAATCTCTCCTGGGAGAAAAGCCAAAGGAACCCACGTTTGAGGTGACACATAAATGGTTTGGGTGTGAGGCCCAGCTTTGGCTCATTGTGAGGCCAAGCTGGTCCCTCTGCACCTCACTTCTCAATGTGCACTAGAAGTTGAGCAGTGCCTCCCACTCATAATGGGAGTAACACTCTTCTTTTTCCTGTGGGGTCAGGCACTGCGATAGCCACCTACCACCTCATCTACCACCCCCACCCCCTAGCTACTAGAGGCCACAGGAAGAAGCTATCCTCGTTTTACAGGTGCAGAAATAGTGTGGCCAGAAGTCACACAGCCTCTTAGGAGCAGAACCAGGACAAAATGTTCAAGTTCATCTTCCTCCTTCAAGATCCTGTTTGACTGCTGGGCCTGTCTGCAGGCATCTCTGATGAGGGCCTAGTTGGGAGAGGAATGAGGGGCTCAGGGAAACCACCCACTCCGAGGAGCCTCACCATGCTACCTGTTGCTGGATCCCTATGCCTTTCCCCATCCTGCTCCTGCTGAAAGCCCTAAATGGGTGCAGTTCACTGGGAAGAAGTCCTCAGGAAGCTCATGTGCAGTGGGGGAGATGGTTAAGCCTCCCACCTATGCCCAGGGAAGAGCATGTCTTTTTGACATGAGGGCCAAGATAGGTAGGTATGTGACACCACCTGAGGGTCAGCAACAGCCCCAGTGCAAAAAAAACTTCAACACCTGCCACTACCTGAAGAGTCATGGTGGTAGCCCTTTACTGGCAGTGCCCAACTCATTCCCTTGCTTCAAACCCTCTGGGACATCCTATCACTCTGCCCCAGAGCCTTTTGGCAGCACATCCACACAATCACTCACTCCTTTCCATTCAACACATTATGGAGCCACTGGGTATAAATGGGTCAGGAGATGCTGCTGCTCTCAGAAACCTATGTCCCTGCAACGGGGGTTCTGCAAGATCCTCCACGAATCCAGACCTTCCCAGTTTCCCTACTCTGTCCTGCAAAACCCAGCTTAGTGAGTCTAGAAACATAAATCTCCACCAGAAGAAAGCTGGCTAAGTTACAGCACCTCCCTCCTTTGGAAAGGAACTAGTAGGACATTCTTTACATGCTGAATTAGAAGAATCTCCAAGATGTGATGTTGAGAAAAAATTTAAAAGGCAGGAAGCAGAAGAGTATATACTACTATTTGTGTTTTAAAATAGACTGCAGTAGAGATAAAAAATAGACTGCATCAGGAAAAGATTTAACAGTTTCTCATGAAACTGAATATATACCCACCCAAGAAAATTTTTAAATGTTCATTGCAGCTTATTCATAATAGCTGAGAAGTGGGAACAGCATGTGGATGGATGAGTAAAATTGTGGTCACCCATACAATCGCCTCATACCTAACTTCAAAAAGAACAAGCAGGATACACACCAGCATGTGTGATCTTAAGAGCATGAATCTCACTGTCCGAAGTGGATTGAAAAAAATCACAACAGAGTACATACACACCACATGATTTCATTTTTATGGCATTCTAGAGCAGGCACAGCTAATCTATAGTGACAAGAACCAGAACACTGTTCCATCTAGTATGGTAAAGATTGGAAAGAGGCACAAGGAAACTTTCTGGGTGACAGTTACATCCTTGAGAGGCTTGGGTTTCACTGGTCAAAACTCAGTTAAGATTAGTGGACTTGACTGTGTGTAAATTTAACCTGAAAAAAAAACCAAAAAGCCTGGTTGGTGTGGCTCAATGAATTGACTGCTGGCCAGTCCCTAGTAGGTGGCGCATGAGAGGCAACCACACATTGATGTTTCTCTCCCCTTCTTTCTCCCTTCCCCTCTATAAAAGTAAATAAAGTTTAAAAAATTAAAATTTTTTTAAAAACATACACATTCAGTCCCTCCCATGTGCATCCAGGCCCAGCACCTGTAGCTATCAAACCCAGATTGCTTTGTAACTCCTAACAGATAGCCCCAGGCCAGTTATAGGCAACATCTGACATTGACCTGCACTGGAGTTCATCCCAAGAGGCCTCAGAACCAATATACCAGCTGGGTGACTTCAGACCAAAACAGCACCACCCCATTTTCTCCACAAGTCGACCATGCAAAGACAGGTCTTGGCAGGTACCAGACCACAATGGAAGAATCCCACTGTGTGGGGTTAGTCCCAGCACAGTTTATACACTGTGGTCATGGCCAAGCCTCACAGCCAGTCAGCCTAAGGTCAATCTCACCCACTGATGTGCCAATAGCAGTCAAGGCTCAACTACAACAGGAGGGCACACACAACCCACGCAGGGACACTCTTGGAGCACTTGGCTCAGGTAATCAGTTATGCTATTGCCACAGAGTACCACAGGACACCTACTACATAAGGCAATGCTTCCAAGACTGGGAGACATAGCAGATCTACCTAACATGGAAATAGAGAGAGGAAGCTAAACTGAAGAGACAAACATGCCCCAGATTAAATGACAGGAGAAATCTCCAGAAAAAAATAAATGAAATGAAGGCAAGCAATCCACTAGATACAGAGTTCAAAACACCAGTTACCACAATGCTCGAGGAACTTAAGGGAAAAATAAATAACTAAGAATTTCAACAAAGAGATAATAAGCCTAAAAAAAGGACATAGAAACCATAAAAAAGAACTGGTCAGAAGTGAAGAGTACACTAGAAAGAATCAACAGTAAATTAGATGGACCAGAGAACAGAATCAGTGATTTCGAAGACAAAGTAAAAGAGCCAATTACAATAGCAAAAAGAAAAAAGATTTTTAAAAAATAAGGATTTTTAAGGGACTTCCAGGACATCAAGAGTAGGAACATTCAGGACTTCCTGCCAAGATGGAGGTGTAGGTAGACACCCTGTGCCTCCTCACACAACCAAAATAAGGACAACAACAATTTAGAAACAAAATAACATCAGAATTAACAGAAAATTGAACTGTATGGAAGTCCAACAACCAAGAAGTTAAAATAGACACATTCATCCAGACTGGTAGGAAAGGTGGCGTTGGCAGCCAGGCAGAGAGGGATCGTGTTACAAAAAGTGGTGACACCAGGTGCTCAAGGCACCTGGGGTGCAGAAGACAACAGCGGGCAGACCCTGGGCGCCCAGGCAGGAGCTGGCAGACCCAGGGTGCAGGGTAGCAATCGGCAGACCCAGCGAGGCGGCAATTGTGAAGCAAGGCACTGCACACAGGGTGGCTGGCTGAGCAGACATTCCCACATTCGCACACAAATAAACCAGGCGAAACTCAGGAGCAAGACAGACCGCACAACCCAGGATTGCAGCACCAGGAAATAAAGCCTAAAACACCAATTGAAAATACCTGTGGGGGATGAGGCGCAGGGAGAGCCTCCCAGCCTCACAGGAGAGTTCCTTGAAGAGAACTGAGGTGTCCAAGAACCTGCACAAGCCCACCCACCTGGGAATCGGCACCTGAGAGACCCACTTTGCTTGGGGGAAGTGGTCGGAGGGACTGGAATCCAACAGAGTGGAGCAAGCGCCATTGTTCCTTCTCGGACCCCGCCCCCACATACAGCGTCACAAGCCAGGCAATAGTTTGCCCCACCCTGGTGAACACCTAAGGCTCCACTCCTCACCCCGAAACAGGTGCGACCAAAAAAAAAAAAAAAAAAAAAAAAAAAAAAAAAAAAAAAAAAAAAAAAAAAAAAAAAAAAAAAAAAAGGTGGCCCAAACAGAAGAACAGATCAAACCTCAACAGCAAATACAACTAAGTGATGAAGAGGTAGCCAACCTATCAGATGCACAGGTCAAATCACTGGTGATCAGGACGCTCACAGAACTGGTTGCATTGAGTCGAAAATTAGATGAATAAAAGAAGGCTACATTAAATGAAATGAAGGAAAATGCACAGGGAACCAACAGTGATGGGAAGAAACCTGGGACTCAAATCAATGGAGTGGACAAGAAGGAAGAAACAACCAACCAAACAGAAATGAAGAAACAAGAACTCAAAAAATAAAAAAAAAAAATGAGCGGAGGCTTAGGAACCTCCAGGACATCTTTAAACATCCCAACATCCGAATTATAGGGGTACCAGAATGGGAAGAAGAAGAGCAACAAGTGGAAAACTTATGTGAACAATAACAAAGGAGAACTTCCCCAATCTGGCAAAGGAAATAGACTTCCAGGAAGTCCAGGAAGCTCATAGAGTCCCAAGGAAGTTGGACTCAAGGAGGAACACACCAAGGCATATCATAATTACATTACCCAAGATAAAAATGGAGAGATCCTAGAAAGAGAAAGAGATAAGGAGACAGAAGCCTACAAAGGAGTTCCCATCAGACTGTCAGCTGATTTCTCAAAAGAGGTTTTACAGGAGGCAAGCAGGGGCTGGAAAGAAGTATTCCAAGTCATGAAAGGCAAGGACTTACATACAAGATTGCTCTATCCAGTGAAGCTGTCATTTAGAATGGAAGGGAAGATAAAGCACTTCTAAGATAAGGTCCAGATAAAGGAGTTCATCATCACCAAGCCCTTATTTTATGAAATGTTAAAGGGACTTATCTAAGAAAAAGAAGATAAAAATATGACAGTAAAAAGACAGCAAACTCACAGATATTAACAACCACACCTAAAAGAAAAGCAAACTAAGCAAACCCCTAGAACAGGAACAGAAACACAGAAATGGAGATCACATGGAGGCTTAGCAACAGGGGAGTGGGAGGAGGAGAGAGGGGAAAAAGGTACAGAGAATAAGTAGCATAGATGGTACACAGAAAATAGACAGGGGGAGGGCAAGAATAGTGTGGGAAATGTAGAAGCTAAAGAACTTATGACACATGGACATGAACTAAAGTGGGGGAATGTGGGTGGGAGGAGGTGTGCAGGGTGGAGGGGAGTGAACGGGGCAAAATGGATAACTGTAATAGCATAATCAATAAACTATATTTTTTAAAAAATTAAAAAAAATTCAAAAGGAGGGAAGACTCCAAAGCTCATTATATGAGGCCACCATTAGCCATTTTTTTAAATATTCCTTTTCTAAATATACTTTATTTATTATGCTACTATGGTTGTCCCATTCCCTCCCTCCTTTATTCCCTTCCACCTGGCTCACCCCCCCACCCACAAACCCCCATTTAGTTAATATCCATGCGTCATACATATAAGTTCTTAGGCTTCTACATTTCCTATACTATTAACTGCCCCCAGTCTATTTTCTACCTACCAATTACGCTACTTATTCTCTGTACCTTTTACCCCTTACTCCCCTCCCACTCCCGTTGATAACCCTCCAGGGGATCTCCATTTCTGTGGTTCTGTTCCTGTTTTACTTGTTTCCTTAGTTTGTTTTTGTTTTAGGTGTGGTTGTTACTAATTGTGAGTTTGCTCTCATTTTACTGTTGATATTTTTTATCTTATTTTTCTTAGATAAATCCCTTTAACAATTCATATAGTAAGGGCTTGGTGATGGTGAACTCCTTTAACTTGACCTTATCTGAGAAGCATTTTATCTGCCCTTCCATTCTAAATGACAGCTTCGCTAGATACAGCAATCTTGGATGTAGGTCCTGGATTTTCATTGTGGGAGGGCTCCGTCCACAGGCCTCCACCCCCTCGGCTGCCACAGACGAGAGTAAGTCTACCAAGACATGATCTGCTTCAGTAAGAAAGGTGGACAATCTCTGAAAGGAGAAGGGCCAATAGCCTTTTCCTCAATAGGCTTTTTTAAAATATATTTTATTGATTATACTATTACAGTTGTTGCATTAGTTCCCCATCATTCCCCTCCACCCTGCACACCCCCTCCCACCCACATTCTCCCCCTTTAGTTCATGTCCATGTGTCATAAGTTCTTTAGCTTCTATGTTTCCCACACTATTCTTGCCCTCCCCCTGTCTATTTTCTACCCACCGTCTATGCTACCTGTTCTCTGTACCTCGTCCCCCTCTCTCCTCCTCCCACTCCCCTGTTGCTAACCCTCCATGTGATCTCCATTTGTGTTTCTGTTCCTGTTCTACTTGTTTGCTTCATTTGCTTTTCTTTTAGGTGTGGTTGTTAATATCTGTGAGTTTGCTGTCCTTTTACTGTCATATTTTCTATCTTCTTTTTCTTAGGTAAGTCCCTTGAACATTTCATATAATAAGAGCTTGGTGATGATGAACTCGTTTAACTTGACCTTATCTGAAAAGCACTTTATTTGCCTTTCCATTCTAAATGAAAGCTTTGCTGATAGAGCAATCTTGGATGTAGGTTCTTGCCTTTCAAGTCATCAAATACTTCTTTCCAGCCCCTTCTTGCCTGTAAGGTCTCTTTTGAGAAATCAGCTGACAGCCTGATGGGAACTCCTTTGTAGATGACTGTCCCCTTATCCCTTGCTGCTTCTAGAATTCTCTCCTTCATTTTAATCTTGACTAATGTAATTATGATGTGCCTTGGTGTGTTCCTCCTTGGGTCCAACTTCTTTGGGACTCTCTGAGCTTCCTGGACTTCCTGGAATTCTATTTCCTTTGCCAGATTGGGGAAGTTCTCCTTTATTATTTGATCAAATAAGTTTTCCACTTGTTGCTCTTCTTCTTCCCATTCTGGTACCACTATGATTCGGATGTTGGGATGTTTAAAGATGTCCTGAAGGTTCCTAAGCCTCTCCTAATTTTTTTTTGAATTCTTGTTTCTTCCTTCTTTTCTATTTGTTTCTTTCTTCCTTCTGGTCCACACTCCATTGATTAGAATCCCAGTTTTCCTCCCATCTCTATTGGTTCCCCGTGCGATTTCCTTGATTTCACTTATTGTAGCCTTCATTTTTTCATCTAATTTGTGACCAAATTCAACCAATTCTGTGAGCATCCTGATCACCAGGGCTTTGATCTGTGCATCTAATAGGTTGGCTATCACTTTGTCACTTAGATGAATTGGCTCTGGAGCTTTGATTTGTTCTCCCTTTTGAGCCATTTTTGGTTTGGGTTTTTTTGTTTGTTTGTTTGTTTTGTTTTGTTTTGTTTTTTGTCTGGTTGAAGCTGTTATGTAGTGAGGGGTGGAACCCTATGTGCTCCCCACAGCGGGGCAGCCCAGTGGCTGGATAGTGATGCTGTGTGTCGGGGCGGGGGTGGAGAGGGAACAATGGCACTTGTTCTGCTCTCTCTCGGATTCCAGTCTCTTTCACTGCTTCCCCTTCACCTGGATTATCTCCACTTTTTCCTGCTGCGTCTCTGCCCCTCTTACCGTTCTGGATGAATGGTTGTTGGACTTCCATACAATTCAATTTTCTGTCAGTTCTGGTTGTTCACTTGTTTCTAAATCTTTGTTGTCCTTAATTTTGGTTGTGAGAGGAGGCACAGTGTGTCCACCTACGCTTCCATCTTGGCTGGAAGTCCTCAATGGGCTTTTACTGGGTTAACTTTGCACAGGAATACAGGTAAAGATCATTAATCATTGTCAGGCAGTAAGGATCAAACAATAGATAACGTACAAAGAACTACGAGGGCCTATTTTGAGTCAAGGTCTGTTAGCTAAAGGGCTACAAAACTTCAGGAACCAAACTCATTTCCTGCTCAGACCCTTATCATTTGAGAGCATTCTTAGCAAAGCAGGTTTCATAGGATTTTATGTATTCTTTCTCAGTCCTGATCACCCAGGGAACCTGACCTTTCCAGGACAGTGCTGCACCTCCCTCTGTCCTTGTTTCAGGCTTAAGTCAGTCAGGGGAAGTAAGGCAGCCAAGAGATTAGGAGACTTCTCGAAGACAGAATGAGGACTCAGGCTATGTCATAGAGAAGGGGCAAGGGTCCATCACCCCCTTTTGCTATAGCCCCCCAAGTCCTTCCTTAGGACCTCCACATGATCATGCCTGTCTTAGTTCCTTTCCCCCTTGGGGAATCTTACCCCTCATTGGCTAACCAATCAAGCATTGGGGGCCAGTTATGTATGAAATAAAAGGAGCAGTAGAGGCACTCCTGCCAGGAAGATAAGCTTTGTCTCCTTAGTGGCTTATGGTCCGAAGGTCTCTCACTTAGCCTTAGCCATGGGGGGTTACAGCTCCTGAAACCAGGCAGTGTGGTTCCCAACATATCATGACTTGGAATACTTCTTTCCTGCCCCTTCTTGCCTATAAGTTCTCTTTTGAGAATCAGCTGACAGTCTGATGGGAACTCCTTTGTAGTTAACTGTCTCCTTCTCTCTTGCTGCTTCTAGGATTCTCTCCTTCATTTTCACCTTGGGTAATGTAATCATGATGTGCCTTGGTGTGTTCCTCCTTGGGTCCAACTTCTTTGGGACTCTCTGAGCTTCCTGGACTTCCTGGAAAACTATTTCCTTTGCCAAATTACAGAAGTTCTCCTTTATTATTTGTTCAAATAAGTTTTTTCCACTTGCTCTTCTTCTCCTGGTACCCTTATGATTAGGATGTTGGAACGTTTAAAGATGTCCTGGAGGTTCCTAAGCCTCTCCTCATGATTTTCAATTCTTGTTACTTCATTCTTTTCTGGTTGAATGTTTCTTCCTTCTGGTCCACACCGTTGATCAGAGTCCCAGTTTCCTTCCCATCACTATTGTTTCTCTGTACATTTTCCTTTATTTCATTTAGCATGGCCTTCACTTTTTTCATCTAATCCTGTGAGCATTCTGATTACCAGTGTTTTGAACTGTGCATCTGATAGTTTGGCTATCTCTTCATCACTCAGTTGTATTTTTTGTGGACCTTGATCTGTTCTTTCCTTTGGGCCATTTTTTTTTTTTTTTTTTTTTTTTTTTTTTTTTTTTTTTTTTTTTTTTTTTTTTTTTTTTTTTTTTTTTTTTTTTTTTTTTTTTTTTTTTTTTTTTTTTTTTTTTTTTTTTTTTTTTTTTTTTTTTTTTTTTTTTTTTTTTTTTTTTTTTTTTTTGGTCTCTGCATGCCTGAGACCAAATAATGGGTGGAGCCTTAGTGTTCACCAGGGCAGGGCAATCCAAGTCACTGGGTTGTGATGCTATATACGAGGAAGGGGTTGAGAGGGAACAATGGTGCTTGCTCTGCTCTCTGCCAGATTTCAGTCACTTTCCCTCCTACCCACAAGCAAAGAGGGCCCTTCTGGTGTTGATTCTTGAGTGGGTGGGTTTGTGTACATTCTAGGACCCTGTTGGTCTCTCCAATGAACTCTCCTGTGAGGCTGGGAGTCTCTCCCAGCACCACAACCCCCACAAGTGTTTTCAATCAGTGGTTTGAGGCTTTATTTCCCCATGTTGGAACCCCAGGTTGCAAGGTCTGTCTTGCTCCCCATGTGTTCCTCCCAGTTTATCCACACATGTATGTGGGACTGCTGCAGCCTTGCCAGTGCACCAGCTGCTGTCTTGCCGTCCAGCTGAATCCTTACCCACCCTGCTCCACAATGCACTGCTTTGCTGGGTCTGCCAGCCACCACCTTGCCTGCACTGGTCCTCCATTGCCACTTTCACATGAGTCCTCTCTGCCCAGGTGCCTGTCTCCATCCCTCCTACTGGTCTAGATGGATGTTTCTTCTTTAACTCCTTGGTTGTCAGACTTCCATACAGTTCGATTTCCTGGCAGTTCCAGTTGTTTTTTGTTTTTAAATTGTTGTTCTCCTTCTTTTGGTTATGTGAGGAGGCACAGTGTGTCTACCTACATCCCTGTCTTGGCCGGAAGTTCCATTATCCATTTTTTTTTGTGATGTCTTTGTATCCCCAAACCATACAAAGAAATCACAAAAAAACAAAATTGAATGCCATTACCTATGATGAACATAGATGCAATAATCCTCAACAAAATATTACCAAACCAAATTTAGCAATATGTTAAGTGGATCAGTTGGGATTTACTTATTCCTGGGATTCAAGGTTGGTTCAACATCTGCAAAACAATTAATGTTATACACCATGTAAACAAAATGAAGGATAAAAATCACATGATCATTAAGTATGTACAGAAGAAGCATCCGTTTATGATAAAAACTCTCAGCTAGGTGGGAATAGGGGGAGCACACCTCAACATAATAAAGGCCACATATATGACAGCTAACATCACACTCAATGGGAAAAAGCTAAAACCATTTTTTTATTTTACATTTTATTTTTTATTTTTATTAAGTATATTTTATTGATTATGCTATTACAGTTGTCCCATTTTCCTCCCTTTTGCCGAATATCCCCATTCCCTCCAGAAATCCCCTCCCTTAGTTCATGTCCATGGGTCATACACATGATTTCATTGGTTTCTCCATTTCCTATACTATTCTTAACATTTCTCCATCTATTTTGTACCTACTGATTATGCTTCTTATTCCCTGTACTTTTCCCCCCAATTCTCTCCTTCCTCCTCCCCACTGATAACCCTCCATGTGATCTCTATTTCTATGATTCTCTTCCTGTTCTAGAAGTTTGCTTAGTTTTTGTTCTTTTAGATTCTGTTGTTGATAGTTCTGAGTTTGTTGTAATTTTACTGTTCATAGTTTTCATCCCCCTCTTTTTCTTAGATCTAAGTCCCTTTAACATTTCACATAATAAGGTTTCCGTGATGGTGAACGCCTTTAGCTTTACCTTGTCTGGGAAGCATTTTATCTACCCGTCCAATCTAAATGATAGCTTTGCTGGATAGAATAATTTTGGGTGTAGGGCCTTTCTTTTCATCTCTTTGAATACTTCCTTCCAGCCCCTTCTTGCCTGCAAGATTTCTTTTGAGAAAATGGCTTTTCTCTTGCTGCTTTTAAGATTCTCCCTTTATCTTTAACCTTTGGCATTTTAATTATGATGTGTCTTGGTGTGTTCCTCTTTGCGTCAACTTCTTTGGGACTCCCTGAGCTTCCAGGAATTGTATGTCTATTTCCTTCTTTCATTATTTTTTCAAATAAGCTTTCAATTTCTTGCTCTTCCTCTTCTCCTTCTGGAATCCCTATGATTCAGATGTTGGTACCTTTAAAGTTTTCCCAGAGGTTCCTAAGCCTCTTCTTGTTGTTGTTGTTTTTTTTTTTTTTAATTCTTGTTTCTTCTTTCTGTTCTGCTTGACTGTTTATTTCTTCCTTTTGTTCCACATCATTGATTTGAATCCTGGCTTCCTTCCCTTCATTGTTGGTTCCCTGTATATTTTTCTTTATTTCATTTTGTATAGCCTTCACTTCTCCCTTTATTTTGTGGCCATACTCAATCATTTATCTGAGCATCCCAACCACCAGTTTGGAACTCAGCCTCTGATAGGTTGGTTATCTCCCTGTCACTTAGTTCTTTTCTTGGAGTTTAGGACTGTTCTTTCATTGGGCCATATTTCCTTGTGTCCTCAATTTGGCAGCCTCTCTGTGTTTCTGTGTATTAGGTAGAGCTGCTTTGACTCCTCACGTCAGTGCACCTGTTACATTTTAAAGGGAGAGGCTTAGTTAGGTATTCACCACTACAGTACAACACACTTTGCCACATTGTAGGCATGGTATGTGGGGAATTACTGGGGGAGGGAACAATGCCTCTTGCTTGGCTCTTGCCCCACTTCCAGTCAATTCCCCCACTTCCTGTAAGTAACTGGCACCCTTCTAACTTCTACCCTGGTGTGACCCCCAGAGTGGTGGGTTTGCATATGTTCTAGGACTATGGGCCCTTTAAATGAATCAGAGAGACCAACACTTTATTCCACCACCCCAACCCTTACTGGTTTTTACAGCCAGAGTTTATGAGTCTTTATTTTCCCAGCATGGAACTATAGACTATGCAGTGTTGCTTGGGGCTGGGATCACTCACTCCCCAGTTGTCCTTCCCAGTTTTTATCTGCTGTATATGAATGTGGGACTACCCATTCAGCTGGCTGCCCCTGCCTCACTTCCACTGCCTGGCTGCTGCCTTGCTGTGCCACACCATGTCCTCTCCACCTCTCCTGCCCATCTGGATGAATGTTTCTTCTTTAGATCCTTGGTTGTAAGACTTCCATACAGTTTGATTTTCTGGCAGTTCTGGTTGTATTTTGTTTTTAGATTGGTTATTATCCTTCTTATGGTTGTGCAAGGAGGCAAAGCCTGTCTACCCACAACTCTCTCTTGGCTAGAAGTTAAAACCATTTTCTTTAAGATCAGGAATTAGGGTTGTTCACCTAACTACTTTTATTATGCATAGTATTGAAAGTCCTAGCTATGGCAATCAGACAAGAAAAAAAAAATAAAATGCATCCAAATTGGAAAGGAAGAAGTAAAACTGTCATTATTTGCACATGCCATGGTACCATGTAGACAGAACCCTAAAGATTCCATAACAAATTTACTAGAATTAACAAATGACTCCAGTAAATTAGAAAAAAATTATTATTCAGAAATTGCTTGCATTTTTATATATCACATATTAACTATCAGAAAGATAAATAAAGAAAATAATTTCATTTACAAATTTATCAAAAACTACCTGGAAATAAATTTAACCAAGGAGGTAAAAGACCTGTTCTCAGAAAATGTTAAGACACTGAAGAAAGAAATTAAAGAAGATACAAAAAAATATAAGGACATATTGTGCTTGTGATAGGAAGATTAATATTGTCAATATTTCCATACTACCCAAAGCAATCTATAAATTCAGTACAATCCTTATCAAAATACCAATGGTATTTTTTAAAATATATTTTATTGATTATGCTATTATAGTTTTCCCATTTTCCCCCTTCTCTCCCCTCCACCCTGCACACCCCCTCTCACCCACATTCCCCCCATTTAGTTCATGTCCATGTGTCATACTTATAAATTCTTTAGCTTCTACATTTCCCATACTATTCTTACCATCCCCCTATTTTCTACCTACCATCTATGCTACTTATTCTCTGTACCTTCCCCCCCTCTTTTCTCCACCCACTCCCCTCTTGCTAACCCTCCATGTGAGCTCCCTTTCTATGGTTCTGTTCCTGTTCTAGTTGTTTGCTTAGTTTGTTTTTGTTTTTGTTTTAGGCGTGGCTGTTAATAATTGTGAGTTTGCTGTCATTTTACTGTACATGTTTTTTATCTTCCTTTTCATAGATAAGTCCCGTTAACAATTCATATAATAAGGGCTTGGTGATGATGAACTCCTTTATCTTGACCTTATCTGAGAAGCACTTTATCTGCCCTTCCATTCTAAATATCAGCTTTTGCTGGATAGAGCAATCTTGGATGTAGGTCCTTGCCTTTCATGACTTGGAATAGTTCTTTCTAGCCCCTTCTTGCCTGTAAGGTTTCTTTTGAGAAATCAGCTGACAGTCTGATGGGAACTCCTTTCTAGGTAACTCTCTCCTTTTGTCTTGCTGCTTTTAAGATTCTCTCCTTCATTTTAATCTTGGGTAATGTAATTATGATGTGCCTTGGTATGTTCCTCCTTGGGTCCAACTTCTTTGGGACTCTCTGAGCTTCCTGGACTTCCTGGAAGTCTGTTTCCTTTGCCAGAATGGGGAAGTTCTCCTTTATTATTTGTTCAGATAAGTTTTCCACTTGTTGCTCTTCCTCTTCTCCTTCTGGTACCCCTATGATTCGGATGTTGGAACGTTTAAAGATGTCCTGGAGGTTCCTAAGCCTCTCCTCATTTTTTTTTTTTTTTTTTTGAATTCTTGTTACTTCATTCTTTTCTGATTGAATGTTTCTTTCTTTCTTCTGGTCCACTCCATTGATTTGAGTCCCAGTTTCTTTCCCATCACTATTGGTTCCCTGTACATTTTCCTTGATTCCACTTAGCATAGCCTTCATTTTTTCATCCAATTTGTGACCAAATTCAGCCAATCCTGTGAGCATCCTGATTTACCAGTGTTTTGAAGTGTGCATCTAATAGGTTGGTTATGGCTTCGTCGCTTAGTTTTCTTTTTTCTGAAGCTTTGATCTGTTCTTTCATTTGGGCTTTTTTTTTTTTTTTTTTTTTTTTTTTTTTTTTTTTTTTTTTTTTTTTTTTTTTTTTTTTTTTTTTTTTTTTTTTTTTTTTTTTGTCTTGACACACCTGTTATGTAGTGAGAAACAGAGCCTTGGGTGTTTACCCAGGCAGGTCAAGCCAGTCACTGTATTGTATGTGGGGCAGGGATCCGAGAGGGAACAATGGTGCTTGCTCCACTCCCTGCCAGATTTCAGTCACTTCCCTTGCTTCCCACAAGCAAATTGGGCCCTTCAGGTGCTGATTTCCGTGTGGGTGGGCTTGTGCATGTTCTAGGACCCCATGGGTCTCTCCAATGAACTCTCCTGTGAGGCTGGGGAGTTTCTCCCAGCACTTCAACCCCCATAGGTGTTTTCAATTGGTGTTTTGAGGCTTTATTTCCCAGCGCTGGGACCCTGGGTTACACGGTCTGTGTGGCTCCCCCGTTTCGCCTGGTTTATCTACATGTGAATGTGGAACCACCTGGTCCGCCAGCCACCTTCTGTGCCGCGCCCCATCACAATCTGCTGCCTCGTGGGGTCCGCCTGCTGCCTGTTTGTGCCCCCAGCCACCATTTTGTGGCAAGCCCTCTCAGCCCAGCTACCCTACTCTGCCCCTCCTACTGGTCTGGATGAATGTGTCTACTTCAACTCCTTGGTTGTCGGACTTCCAAACAGTTCCATTTTCTGTCAGTACTGGCTGTTTTTTGTTTCTAAATTTTTGTTGTCCTTATTTTGGTTGTGCAGTGAAGCACAGTGTATTTACCTACGCCTCTATCTTGGCTGGAAGTCCCAATGGCATTTTTCATAAGAACAAATAATCCAAATATTTATATAGAACCACAAAAGACTCCAACAGTCATAAGCAATGGTGAGAAAAAAAATAACAAATTTGGAGGTATTATGCCACCTTATATTAATCTATGCTACAAAGCTATAGTAATCGAGAAAGCATGGTACTGGTGTGAAAAGAGACACAGAGATCAATGGAACAGAATAGAGAGTCCAGGAATAAACCCATGTCTTAAGTCAATTAATATTTGACAAAGAAGGCAAGAATATAGAATTGAGTAAAGATAGTCTCTTCAGTAAATGAGTTGGGAAAATTGGATGGATACATGCAAAAAAATGAAACTAGATCACCTTCTTATACCATGTACAAGAATAAACTACAAATGGATGTAAGACTTAAAACCATAAAATTCCTAGAATAAAACATAGGCAGTAAACTGACATTGCTCTTAGCAACATTTTCTGTGATATATCTCCTAGGGAAAGGTAAACAAACGAATAAATAAACAAATGAGACTACATTAAACTAAAAAGGTTTTGTATGGCAAAGGAAACCATCAACAAAACAGAAAAACAACCTACGCTGAAGGAAAAGCATATTCACCAATGATACATCTGATAAAGGGTTAATATCATAAATTTATAAAGAACTCATACAATTCACCACACCAAAGAAATGAACAATCCTATTTTAAAGATGAACAGAGGACCTGAATAGGCACTTCTCTAAAGAGGCCATACAGATGGCCAATACAAATATGAAAAGATGCTCAAGGTCACTAATAATCAGAGAAATGCAAATTAAAACCATAATGAGATAATGCCTCACACCTGTGAGAATGGCTATCAAAAATAAATCAACAAACACATGTTGGCAAGGATGTGGAGAACAGGGAACACTTGCGCACTGTTGGTGGAATTCCAAATTGGTTCAGCCATTGCAAAAAACAATATGGAGGTTCTTCAATAAATTAAAAGTAGAAGTACCTTAGGACCCAGCAATTCCACTTCTGGGTATATATCTGAAGAAATCCAAAAGGCTAATTGGTTGAGATATTTGGACCCCTATTGTCATTGCAGTATTATATTTTGGGTTGGCCAAAAACTTTGTTTTTGTCCTTACAATGGCTCTAGTAGTGTTTAGTTTCCTTTAAATTCATTCAAAACAATTTTGTTAGATTGTTTGGTGACAGTCATCATATCAGCATGTATTTTTTTTAAACTTACCAAATTAGTGAATATTTGTGCAGCCATTTTAATATCAAAGATGGAAGAAAATGTGCAACATTTTTGGCATATTATGCTTTATTATTTCAAGAAAGGTTAAAATGCAACTGAAATGCAACAAAGATTTGTGCAATGTATAGAGAAGGTGCTGTGGCTGACTGAAGTTGTCAAAAGTGGTTTGCAAAGTTTCATGTTGGAGATTTCTCGCTGGACAATGCTCTACGGTCAGGTAGATAATTTGCAGTTGATAGTGATCAAATGGAGACATTGAGAACAATCAACATTATATCATGCAGGGGATAGCCAACATACTCAAAATATCCAGATCAATAAAGTTATTGGTGAAAATGGAAAATGTGTCTTTTATTTTACAGAAAAAAACTAAATGGACTTTTTGGCCAACCCAATACAAGCCAAGATATGGAAGCAACCCAAGTGCCCATCAAAAGACAATTGGATAAGGAGTGGTACATATATTCAACAGAATATTACTCAGCTGTAAAAAAAACAGTAGAGGGAGTGGCCCAGGAGTGGCCTTTTTTTACAACTGAGTAACATTTGCGACCACATGGGTGGACCTAGACAGTATTGTGCTAAGTGAAATAAGTCAGACAAAGACAAATGACATACGACTTCACTTATACATAGAATTTAAAGAACAAAACAAACAAAACAGAAAACCTTATAGATATAGAGAACAAACTAAGCATTGCCATATGAGAGGAGGGTTGAGGTCTTGGGTGAAAACAGTGAAGGGATTGAGAAATACTAATTACAGAATAGTCATGGGGATATAAAGTCAATATACTATGGGTAACATAGTCAATAATATTGTAATAACTATGTATAGTGCAAGGTGGGTGTTAGAATTTGGGAGGGGGATCAGTGTAAATTATGTAATTGTCAAACTATTATGATGTACACCTGAAACTAATATAAATTATATTTGTAATTGAACAATATTTTTAAATGCTGCAAATAGTGAGCTCTAGATAATTGTATATATGCTAAAATATTTAGTGATGTAGTGTATTATTGTTCTGCAACTTTGAAATGAAAGAAGACAGTTGGATAAAAATAGACTGATAGATGGAAGGGAAGGATAGATAGTTCTGGGTGATAGGTATACAGATTGTTCCTGTGCAATTCCTGTAACTTCTCTTACTTTTGAAAATTTTCATAAATCTTGGGAATGTTTGTGTATTGGCTTGCATATTCACAGGACATCCCTGAAGAGGTACACCTGCAGTATAATGCAGCTTGCTTCTGGAGAGGGGAACAAGATGAAGGTAAGGGAGAGGGAGATTCTTCACTGTACTTTTACATTTTGAACTATGATGTAAATTATTCACAATTTTTTTTTTCTATTTTAAAATTAAAACCCCACCTCAGGAAGCATTCCCTGACTGCTGTTTTCCTACAGTCACTTTGGGGCATGTTGGCTCCCTCCCTACCCTAGGTGGCCTCAGCATTGATCCAAGGCTGTGGCAAGGTCAAGGATTGCACTCCAGGTTTGGTCATGCCCCAAGGGCAGGGAGGTGTGGCTGGGCGGGTCCAAGGACTCTTGGTATGGCTCCAACTGAGCGGCTCTTTCAGCATGGGGGCGTTGTGGCCTCCCAATCACCCCAGCAGCTGAGCTAGCGTTGGTGGTGGGGGTGGGGATCGGTAGGGGGAGAGGCTGTGGGAGACCTCCCAGATTTAAACAGTAGAGAGAGTGGCCCGGGAGTGGCCTAGCTCCTGCAGAGCATCATCTTTGACACCAATGGCCCACTGCTTAGGCCCCAGCCTTGCTCCTCACCCCTCCCTTCGTCTGCGCCATGACCCATCAACCGGTCCTCCAACAGCTGGCCATCCCCAGGCTCCTCTCACCTCCTCTGGGAAGTTCTCTTGGGCCCCTCCTTTATCACCTGGCTCAGGTCTTCAGTGGTGGGGCTGGAGGCTGGCTCTTTTTCCAAGGAGAGGCCTGGGAGAGCGGGTCACTTCGGTGGGCGTTGGTGTGTTTTACGCCGTCGGATCCTACCATCTCTTCTTCGCAGTGCCTGATGTGGCGCGAGCCAGGTAAGCACGTAAGCGTGAGCGCCGGGGTGACTGGGACTGTGAAACGCGCCCTGTAGGGCCTTGCTATCTGTCCATTGAGCCATAGGATCCTAGGAAAGGGTTTTGAGTAGGGTCCTGACTGGGTCAGATCGAGGTTCTGCAATGATGGCTGGGATAGTGGGGCCTGCAACTGGCGAGCAGAAGCCAGGGCTTCTGGGGTCAGAGTAGGGAGATCACATTAGCCATCGCCCCCCCACCCTAGCGGCTTACTGTTCACAGTCAGGAGTCAGGGCCCTGGTGACTGTGCACTAATGCCCGACACACCTTAGTGACACTTCTGTTCACACTGTTCAATCCCATGACCCAGCCCCTGCGCCCGAGTCCTGGATACTGCCAGGGCCCCGTGCACAAGCACTGTAAGCGTGTGCCCCAGACCTGCATCAGCCACCGTGTTCCTTGTGCCCAGCGGACATACGTCTGCGCCAGCAGGCCAGTACGCACCTAACCATGCCCGACCCTCCACATCCTTCAGGTGCGGGGTCTGCGCGCCTGAGCACTCCCACTATTTGCCTGCGCCCCCATTAATCATGCGGAGCAGACAGCCCCGATCTGCGCTCTGGCAGCCTGTCGGTGATGGAGGGTGACGGAGCGGGCAATCAGCGGGCGCGCATCGGCCCATCTTATCGCACCGGCCCAGCCGTTGCCTGCTGTGTGCTGCCCATTGATCGCGTCGGACAGGGGCCGAGGGTCACCGTGGGCTGGTCCAGCCTGACAAGCCACATTCATCGCTACCCAGACACATGCTGATGGCGGAACAGGCGAAGAGGCCTGGTCATTAATCACAGCGCTTGCCTGCCGAATGATGAGAAGGGGCAACAAGGTCAGTTAGCTGACAGCCAGCTTACAGTCAGCATCTGTGGTTGACCCATTCCTTTCCCACTCACGGGTCCAGTGATGCTCTCTCAACCCCTCACCCCTGGGCGCTCAGTCACCCTGACCAGGCCTACCCCTTGTCCCCAGGGGGCCTGCTGTCCCAGGAATAAATGGGAGGGGGAGTGGCCCCATACTATAGGAGGGGAGAAGGGTGGGGAATGGAAGGATGATCAGCAGGTGGACTGATGCGGACACTTTTGCCTCTCAGTAGCCCTCTTTTCCAGAGAACAAAAGCTTGGCTAGGAGGAAGCACCAGCCCATGACTTTACAAGTTTCTCTCCTCTTTGCTCATGAGCCTGTGTGGCCCCAAGCCTGCCAGTCCCTTGGCCTAACGGGGAATGGTCCAGCTAACACGGATCACTCTAGGCCTTTTCTAAACCTTTGCAAGGGCCGACTGTCTGGAATGGGGAAGGATGGAGCCAGCCGGCCTCTGTCTCCTGTTGGACAAATAGTGACCTCTTTTCCCCAAATGGGCCAGGAATTGGGAATTCTTCATTGAATTTCAGTATCTTGAGTACCCAATACAGCCACATGTCACCTCACCATGTCCTCCATGGATCTATGGGATATGACTGCCCTCATCTTATGGATGAGGAAAAGAAGGCTCAGGACCAGAAGGGACTAGGCTCAGGGCCAAGGACCAGTCAAAAACCACATCCCTAACTGCCATATTCCTGGAACCTGGTTGCTTCCCTTTCTCACCTGTACCTTCTGCCTAGGATCCCCACAAGATCAGGAACTGTTCAGGTCCCTCCAGGCTGGCCCTGGGAGGGAATTCGGAATACCAGATGATGAACATCTGCTTTCCTGGCAGTAAAAAGCCTTTTGGCCCTGGGGTCTGAGACATGGAGGCCAACAGAGTGTGTGACTCCCACCATTGTGCAGCTCTGTTTTATTAGAAAAATGGTTGAGAAAGGTTTACTACTCAAGAAGTCACTAAAATTCTGGTATGATACTATTGTCTGTTTAGTCCTAAAAAACAAAGTATCCTATGAACCCATCTAGGGGGTATAACAAAGGAGGGGTGGCAAATGGGAAGGTATTTGGGCTGAGAAAATAAAGGGAGGGAAAAGGTGGATTCTCAGCAAGGGCCAGGGTCAGTCTTTCAAGAACCCTTCCTGCTCTCATAGTGAGGCCATTAGCACAGGAACAGGGAGCTGGGATTTACATGCAAATATGCTCTCCTCCAGCCCATTCAATCAGTTTGTGGGTAGGCACTGGAGAACATGTGCCCAGAGCTTGGAATATCAGCCATTTCCCATGACCAACTTCTACCCTACCTCACTTTCATATTACAACAATTTTTCACACCAGAGCTGAAATAGTACAAAAAATGGGTCTGCTATTAATTGTTGGTAGATTGTGTGTCAGCCAGATAAGATATAACAAATATTTTCCTCCCTACAGGGTCTGTTTCTCTTTTGGTAATGGATGAAAAAACTTGTCATGGTCAGTGAGGGGACTGGTCATAAAAACTTCACCTAGAAGATTAATGTTATAATCACAGGCCTTGCTGGCAAAAAAAAAAAAAAAAAGGAAAATTAAAATAACCTTATCTTCCCACTTATCCAGAACCATCTCTTCCACTTAGGTGAGACAAGTGAGGTGGGCCATATCCCTAAACACCAAGGAGCAGAATTCCTGAGGAACAGGACCAGGGGTTTGTGACCACACTCACTCCCCTCCTCACCAGGACTCCTCTAGACATCAGGGTTCCCTGAACAGCTGGGAGGGACTCTGTCCCAATCTGCACTGAGAGGTTTGCCATCACCACTGCTTCTCTACTGCTCCTCAGACACTGTGAAAGGTCTGGGGGCTGGAAGAAGAGGTCCAGGTGGGCAGAGTCTGGTTCTTCTCCTCTGGGATATCACCTTAGCAAAGTCACTTTCCTCATACCTGCCCTGCTTGCCTTACCTGCCTGGGATGCAAGTCAGATCTTGAAGTTCCCCCCACACCCAACAACTCAGCACACTGAGGAAGGTGTTATACGCACAGATTCCAACCACTCTGATTCCAAATCTTCCTGGTTCCATCTCTTACCAGCTGCACAAGTGACCTAACTGGCACTAGTATCATAGGGGTGCTGTGACAATGTGAAAAGAAATATAAAGCATTAACACAGGCTCTCGCCCACAATCAGCTCTTGCTACATTGGTATCAGAGGTATCACTATTCTGTTTTTCTAATGTTGATTATGTTGGGAGGCCAGAGATACAGGATATTAGTAGCCAGGACAAGCCAGAGCTCAGCCTTGACTTTAGGAAGTGTCCCACCCACACGCTGGGGTCTCCTTCAGGTGCCAGGCTGGAAGAAGGTCCACTCTGGCAGCAGGGACTAGCTGGGCCCTCCTCAGGGCCTGAGGACTCTGAGAAGTCTGGATGGACTCCCACAGCATTATTTCAGCCTTCCTGTCCTGCAGTCTCCTGGACACGCTCAGATGATCATCACTAATGGGAGAACAGTTGTACTTGCACCTCAAGGACCTCATGGTTAACTTGGATTAGAAAAACGATGAGATCAAAATGGCTGTCTCGGTTAGTCCCCTTTTTTGCACATATAAGAGTATGGAGATCTTGCCCGTGATAGGACAGAGAACCAGCTTGTACCAAGGCACTGCTTCTGTGGCTAAGGCCTGCCTCAGGTAGCACAGAGCCAGCAGACAGGAGCCAGCCTGGTGCTCATCCTACCAGGCGAGAATGTTTCAGTATGGGATCTGTCAGGCACTGCCATTTCTCTTTTCCCTCAAATGGCTGAAAGCCCCACTTCATTGAACCCCCAAAGAAATGTAGTACCAGTGATGGGGACATGTCAAGGGACAGAAACTAACCGAAAGAACTCTCAATGGTCAAAGCTGGACAAATTTGAGCAGCAAAATAAATAATGTGTCATTGGATTATAACCCTAAGTATATTATAAATATCCTTGAGTCCATACAGAGATAAATGACTGAATAAACAAATGGCAAGAAAAGACAATCTCTTGTGTAGATGAATTCCAAATAATTAATGTAGATGCTCAGCCCTTAAGGAGGTAGAGAAAAACTCCCCACCTCTTAAGTGTGGACTATGCTCAGTGACTTCTTCCAAAGAGTACAGTATGGGAAGGGGGAAAAGAGTAACTGTACAGTGGAGAAACCTAACAAACATCTCAGCCAGGTGATCAAGGTCAACATTAATAGTTATGAGTCATGTTGATATGTGATAAAAATTGCACTTTACCTATATGGACTTATTCCCAATAACCCACAATCCTGGTTTAATCATGAGAAAAACAGCTAATATACCCCACTGAGGGATATTAGACATAACACCTAACCAGTGTTCCTCAGAACTTTGAAGGTCATCAAAAATAGCCACAAGGAATTGAAGGAGAAATGACAACTAAATGTAATGTGGGATCCTGGGACAGAAAATATGAATAAAGTATAATAATGTATCAGTGTTGGTTCATCAACTGTGACAGATGTACTACATACTACTCTAAGATATTAACAATAGGGAAGCTGGTGTGAGATATGTGGGAACACCCTGTACAATCTTCACAACATCTAAAACTGTCCTAAAATACAAAGTTTATTTGTTTTAATTAAAAGAAGAGAGAGAAAGAGATGCCATCAAAATATTCTATAAGGATTTATTAGAAAACATGCCAGGTGAGGCAGGGTTCCTTCAAAGGAACCATGGGAGAAATTATGACAATTTAAAAAGAAACACTTAGCACACTGAACTTGCTGCTAACCATGCCCAAGTTGGAACAGAATCCGAAGGCCAAGGGTAAACCTTGTATGTGCAGGCTGTACCCGGGCCCAGACATGCCAGGGAGTCCCTCTTTGCAGAAAGACTCATTTCATGTACTTATCCTGCTGGTCAGCCAGGATTTTGGCTGATGACTTGGCATCATAGAAGAGCTCACTGATCTCTTCAACATGCTCTTTCTCAATGCTGTCCTTCCCGTTGATCTTAGCAAGCAAGTTGGCCGGGGTCAGCAGTTGCACTGAGTACCTAAAGGGAACAGGGGCCAGGGCAGGAGTGAAACAGTGGCCACAGATAGAAGCCCCATCCCAGACCAGCAGGAGCACTGACACCAAGAGCTGAGCCCAATGCTGGGCTTGTGCTAGATGTTGTGGTCATAGCAAATAAGAAGATATGAGAATTGTCCTTTTTCAGAGAGCTGCAGTCATGACCCCATCAGAGAGGTCGGAAGTCCTGAACATAGCCAAGTCCTACTCCCCAAATCTTTGTCACAGTCTAAAAATTCTCTGACAGGAGGTAATTCCACTGCTGCTTGAAAGGGACTGCAAATTTTGTTGCAGGCAATGCCAAGGTCCAGATCAGGACATTGAACATGGCAGGGAAATGAACATATAGCCTGAAAGCACATGTCCCAACCAAAGGCATGAAAATCCAGGAGTTTTTAAAAGCACCACTCCACCCAAACAAAACAGCTTACAATTCTGCTTCAACCTCAGGAGTGAGGGAATTAGTTGACAAGAATGAGGTAATGATTTCACAAGAAGCCAGAACACTGAGGAGAGACATCCCACATAGGCAACAGCTTCAAGCCATTATCAGGAAAGCAGTCTATGTCTGCAATCCTTCCTCACATTCACCTATACCCCCATTCCTATCTAAGATACACCAGAAGAACAGAGCCAGCATGGGTGAGGGGGTGAGGTGGCAAGGCAGGACCCACCTAATGAACTCCCTGCCCTGGACCCTGGTCTCTGGTTCTGTCCATTTCCTCTCACAAGGGGACTGGCCCGGGGTCAGAGCCAGCTCTCCATCACAGGAGTGCATATACTACAGGACAAGGGAACTTAACCTGTTATTTTTGCTTTTAAAACACCATCAATCTAGCCCTGGCTGGTGTAGCTCAGTGGACTGAGCTCAGGCCTGTGAAACAAAGGATCGCGGTTCAATTCCCAGTCAGGGCACATGCCTGGGTCGCAGGCCAGTTCCCAGCAGGGACACACGAGAGGCAACCACACATTGATATCTCTCTCCCTCTCTTCCCCTTTAAAGATAAAATAAATAAAATCTTTAAAAAAAAGTTTTAAAAAAAGTTAAAAAAAAACAAAACAAAACACACCATCAATCTAAATATTCTGCACTCTAAATCAGTGTCCTTGGATAAACAGACATCATCCTATACCCTGAGAAGGGGGCCTGCCTTTACATTCTAACAGACCTTCATGTCCCCACGGGCTTTGCTGAGAAGGCACCATGGGGTCTGGAGCAGCTCCAGGGGACAACTGGCTCACCTCAAAGTGCTTTTGGTACCGATCTCTCCCAGGTGGTTTAGTGCCTCCTCACTGATGTTGATTCCTTCTGTCTGGGCACGGATTTTAATAATCTTTTGGAGGAGAAAAACCACGATCAACAGTGACCAACTTCAAGTGTCTCATTTATAAAGTACTTTAAAACCCATCATTACAGCAGCAGAAGCCCAATCTCGGGCTGGTGAGGCAAAGAGCTGACCCTTCCCCAGGACTGCACACACATACCTACTGGGTGCCAGCCATACTGTCAATGGCTTTAAAACCAGAGTATTACATTCTTGCTAACTAGAAAGTAGCTGGTACCCCTGGAGGTGTATACCAGGATGGCTCAGCTTCTGCCTCCCAGCCCAGGACACTTAATTTCCAGAGCAAGAAAAGTGAGGCTTCTCCAAAATCTGCCCAGGCTCCCACACAGCCTCTAACCTTCCTCTCCAGTACGGACACCACCACCTATAAGACTCATATAAGAACAGAGATTCTTTATTTGCTTAATAAATAAGTAAATTTTTTTAAAGTTACTTTTACAGATTTACCAGCCCTCGTAACATCCCCTGAAGATATCTAATCTATCAAGAAGAAGCTGATGTTTGTTGCAGTTTGCAGATCCTAGTAAAGTTGAATGGAAAAAAAGCTGGCAGTGTGGATGCAGTAACACAAGTGGCACCAGGATCCTGCAGGCACACTAGCACTGAGTGATAAGGGGCAGCTGGGATAATGATGTTGTGTATTGTGAAATTGAGATAACGCGAAGACTTTGAGCCTCAAATAATATAGGAATTTTTCACTTTGGCAGCTTCATAAACAAGATATCAAGAAGCCCTTGTTTAAATTAAAGGCATAAAAACACACCCGGGTAGAGGCTTAGGAAGTGGGAAAGTCTAAGCTCCCCAGCTAAAGCCTTACAAGGGGAAGACAGAGACCAAAGGTTTAGGACATACACACTTTAAAGCTGGCCTTTCAGCTCTCAGGAAGAGACCCTGAGAGCAGCAGCTGCAGAGGGAGGGAGTTTAGTGTCTAGTGACTTTCATAAGGGGCCAGCCTGCTATGAATGGGAAAGGTCTTACTCAATAGGAAAGATAGGTTCAGGATCAGGGCCAGGGCTGGAAGGCCAGATGCTAGCAAGAAAGTCTTTTATTCTGTCAAAACACTCAGAACTCAGATTTTGTATGAAATGTCCTGATTTCTAAATGTCAATTTGTTGAAATATTTCACACTGCACCAGCCACATAAAACATTATCTGTTTAGCCAGTGCTGCTAAGGTATGACCTCTGTACAAAGTATCTTAGCTTGGGCATGAGGGGTTCTGCCATCTGGGGTCAAACCACCAAAAATGCAGCTGAGCACAGAAGGTCCTGAGTGGACATGAGGAACGCAGAAATGGAACAGGAAGGGAGATCCCTGCTCCCAGGTCCCTCCACAGGACTCCCCACCAACCCTAACAGAGCCAGACAGGTTTTTGCTCAATATAAAAAGGGATTCTCACTGCTAGCTGGGGACAAAGGAAACCTCCAGGTCCTGTCAAGAAAAATGTCCCCTAGGACCTTCAGAAACTTTACAGAGATGCAAATATTTAGTCCTTGAGCCTGGTTAAGGGGAAAGTTTCAGCCCTGAGCATTTCATCTTTAGTGAGCTGCACTGAATTGGAAGTTGGCTTCAGAAATGTCAGGGACACTGCTCTCACTCTCTCTAAAGCAGGTCAGAGCAATCACAAGAGCTCCTGTTTCAGATTGCTTGGAAATGGACAGTTCATAAATTAGATCTTTAATCATTTAATAACCTGCAGGGATAGTTTATGAGGGTGTCGGCACTGATGGCAGAATACACATTTTACATTTACTCTGTTTTTTAAAGACCTACTCCAGGCTCCAATAAAAATGCTGAGGTTATCCCTGGAACCCATCAGAACAAAGCAGTGTGCACAACGGCAGTCTGTCCTCTGCTAACCCAAGAGGAAGCCTGGCTAAGCATATGGAACCAGCCTGGGAGCTGGCCTGTTGTCACTGTTCTGGAAGGCACAGTTGCAGAACATTCCAGTGGAGAACATACCACGTGTTCCAGGGTCAAATGAAGTAAACATGTGAACTGGCTCTGAGTACAGTCCTAGCTCTGCAGCTTATTCTCTGTGACCATGAGGCCTTTGTTTTTCCCGAGCCGCAAACTCTGGTTATTGAAAGCTGTTGTATTATTTCTAACAGGTGGGAGGCTGGTAGCATAGCACTTAGGAACATGGGCTTCAGGATCAGACAGCCTGGTTTCCTGTTAGTCCTGTCACATACTTGCCACTGACCAGCTTTATGAACTTGGGCATTTAGTTAGCCTAAGTCTCTGAGTCCTCATCTTTAAGAATCACAACAACAACAGTTCTCCCTGTCTCATGGTTACTGGAGATCAAATGGAATCATGCTGGCTAAGCATGTCCGTAAATTTAGCACAATATCCAACAAACAGTGCCTGTGCTCTAGTGAGGGGAGAGGGTCCAGGGAGAGCCTATTAAGATGTCAGTGAACCCCTGTTCCACTCCATGTCCCCAGCCTTGGCCATATGTGGACCTCAAAGTGAGAGACCTACACCCTGGAAGCAAGACCATCTGAAGCATGGGTGGACAGAGCAGGGAAAAGAACACAGCCTGTACTGCTCTAGTGGGTCAGCAATCTAGAGCACAATCCACCGCTGAGCAGATGGCCTGGGCTCTGCAGGGAACTGTCTGGCTTTGCATCCTGGTCTTGCCACTCTGCAACTCAGCCACCAAAAAGAAAAGAGATCATGACCATAACAACTACCAAAGTACCCTAGTACCAATTAGGGAACTAGAAATTCTAAGTGTGCAGTGCCTAGGCACTGTTTAGCACACGATTGGTGCTCCAGCTCCAGATCAAGCAAGAGGCAATTCCTGCAAGAACTGAGACTGCACCCCTTGGGATAAATAAAGCCCAGTCTCATACACCCCCATCACCTCCACCCCCAAATTCAGCTCACATGGAATTCTGGCATGCACTTTGTGCAGGGACTGGGCTAGATGCTTCTATGTACATCTCCTTCAAGCCTCTCATTGTAAGGTTAGTTTTATGACCCCCATTCCAGGTGCCACTCTAAGATGTGTGACCCTGTTTACTATCATCTCTACAACCAAGGGAGCAGCCCCAGGCACAGCCTCCAAAGTCCCTGAGAAACCCACTGGTCACGCTGTATACAGCTCTGCTAGGACTTGATTGCTCATCCCCTCTAGCTTCTGCATCCTGCTAAAGCTGTCCTGCTGTGGGTTCTGGTGGGACAGAGTACCTGGCTTTACCCACTGAGCAAAAGGAGCCTCGAAGGTCTAGCCTAAGCACCAAGAGGCTATTGCTAAATCATATTTCATGCCCCTTTCCTAGAGGTTCCTTTTTCAGTGACACCCCCCCCCCCAATGGCTGTCATCAAGTCAGTATTTTTCACCATCTCTTTCCTAAAGTTTATCAGGAGGGATGTAGGCAACTGAGGTTTTGTGACACTTTAGGCAGTGTTTAGTTGGCCCATCCATCCCTCAGATGGGGAGACTGAGGCTCAGAGTATTGTGACTTATCCAAGGATGCAGCATAGTGACGGGACAGTGGTGGGAGCCAGTCCTTCCTATATGGCATCAGGGAACACGGGCAGCAAATAAGGGGGGAAGAGAGAGAGGAAGGGAGAAGGTAGGCTCACCTGTTTCATTTCCTGCGGAGTATACAACATGGTCCGGATGATCATCACTCGGTCCAGAAGGTCAAGAGGGATACCATGAGGAGAGGTGATATCCTCAGTGCCCCTGCAAGACCCAGAATGACCATATCACCCCAGGCAATTTGAAACCAGACTCTGGACATTGAAAACATGACTGAGAAACTCACAATGACAAAACAGTGCATGCCTTGAGAATCAGAAGCAGTGTAAACAGACTACCATTCAGGTGTCATCAAAAACAACTTCATTATTTTAGCAAATATCAGTACCATAGAAAATTTGGGAAAGGGAGAGAAAGGCCACCAAAAAACATATTTGCCAAATTTTCATGTAAACATTTTTGTAAACTAAATTAAGCATGTATATTATTTTCTTTGCTTTTGTCCATGTTGCTTCAGACGTAACTCATCAGGAATTTTATAAAACCCAAACTGTTGGGCATTTAGGTAGTTTCCAACTGTTGCTATTTCTATTAACGATGCTTTAATAAACAATTTTATGCATATAGCCATGAACATTTCCTCAGCAACTCTAGTAGTATCTGATACAATCCTGACTATCTATTCAAATGGATGACTGAATATCCTATTTTACACAGCTACACATGTGATCTGATCTCAATGCATTAAAGCCAGCACTGGGTATTCTAATTTTCAAATATTCTGTTGCTTTGATGGTTTAGAAAATGAATAGGTAACATCTTGTTTGAATTTACATTTCCTTGACTCATTTGAATGCTTTCCCGTATGGGCACTAGTTATTTTATTTCTTTTGGAAAACTGTCCAGTTATGTCTTTTCCTATTTTCCTCTTGGTCTCTTAGTCAAGCCATAGGAAGAACAGCCCAGGAGAGGAGCCCTATTAAATCCACCAGGCCCTGAGGTACCAGCTGCCTGCCTGACAGGATGTGTGTTGTGCAGACCTGGCAGCCCCCAGGACCAGGCTTCAACCACAGCATCTGGAAGCCTCAGCCTTTGAGTCACAGCAGCAGAAGGTCTACCTCAGCACCGTTTCTGGTGCCAGATTGAGTCTATGGTCATAACTTATCACTATAATAAAGAACAAGGATAGGGCATTTGGATTTAATTGTTAATATCAAAATATTTGGATTCCAATCTAAGTAAACATTGCAGAAATAAAACTTCAGTTAAAAAAAAATCATTCTGGCCTTGGCTGGTGTAGCTCAGTGAATTGAGTGCTGGCCTGTGAGCCAGAGGGTCACCCGTACGATTCCCAGTCAGGGCACATGCCTGGGTTGAGGGCTGGGTCCCCAGTGGGAGAAGCGTGAGAGGCAGCCACACACTGATGTTTCTCTCCCTCCCTTCTCCTCTCTCTAAAAATAAATAAATAAATATAAAATCTTTTTAAAAAATCATTCTGTTGAAATTGTATCCAGTCAGTTGAAGAGTAAATGTATATTTATTATTATGAGGATAAAATGTTGTTCTGATATAGGCTACAACAGGATGAACCTTGAAAATCTTATGCTAAATGAAAGAAGCCAGTTATAGCCCTCACTGGTGGGTGTGGCTCAGTAAGTTGGGCATCATCCAGTAAAGCAAAAGTTTGATTCCTGGTCAGGGCACATGCCTGGGTTATGGATTCTGTCCCCTTTTTTCTCCCTCCCTCTATAAACAAACAAACAAAATCTTTTTTAAAGAAAGAAGCCAGTTATAAAACAGCAGATATTGTATGATTCTATTTGTAGGAAACATCTAGAAAAGGCAAACTGGTAAGGACAGAATAGAAGAGAAGATACCAGGTAGAGGGAGAAGGGGAAAATGAGACTTACTGCTTAAGGGTTAGAGTTTCTCTTTGGGGTGATAGTAAAGCTTTGGAGGTAGATGGTGGTGATGGTTATAAAACACTGTGCATGTAACTAATACCACTGAATTGTACAGCTAAATGGAAAATTCCATGTTACATATATGTTACCACAATAAAAACAATTCAAAAAAGAATAGTAAAAATTAAATTCTCTCATGCCCTGGCTGGTGTGGCTCAGTGGTTGACTGCTGGCCTGTGAATCAGAGGGTTGCTGGTTCGATTTCCAGTCAGGGCACATGCTTGGGTTGCGGGCCAGGTCCCCAGTGAGGGGCGCGAGACAGGCAACCACCCACACACTGATGTTTCGCTCCTTTTCTCTCTCCCTTCCCCTCTCTGAAAAATAAAATTCCACCCAGCACACACCCTCCCACCCACATTCCCCCCCTTTAGTTCATGTCCATGTGTCATAGTTCTTTAGCTTCTACATTTCCCACACTATTCTTGTGCTCCCCGTCTATTTTCTACCCACCGTCTATGCTACTTCTTCACTGTAACATTTCCCCCTCTCTCCTCTTCCCACTCCCCTCTTCCTAACCCTCCATGTGATCTCCATTTCTGTGTTTCTGCTCCTGGTCTAACTGTTTGCTTAGTTTGCTTTTGTTTTAGGTGTGGTTGTTAATATCTGTGAGTTTGCTGTCTTTTTATTGTCATTATTTTTTATCTTCTTTATCTTAGATAAGCCCCTTTAACATTTCATATAATAAGGGCTGGGTGATGATGAACTCCTTTAACTTGAACTTATCTGAGAAGCACTTTATCTGCCCTTCCATTCTAAATGACAGCTTTCCTGGATAGAGCAATCTTGGATGTAGGACCTTGACCTTCACGACTTGGAATACTTCTTTGCAGCCCCTCCTTGCCTGTAAAATCTCTTTTGAGAAATCAGCTGACAGTCTGATGGGAACTCCTTTGTAGGTGACTGTCCCCTTATCCCTTGCTGCTTCTAGAATTTTCTCCTTCATTTTAACCTTGGCTAATGTAATTATGATGTGCCTTGGTGTGTTCTTCATTGGATCCAACTTCTTTGGGACTCTCTGAGATTCCTGGACTTCCTGGAAGTCTATTTCCTTTGCCAGATGAGAGAAGTTCTCCTTTATTATTTGTTCAAATAACTTTTCTACTTGTTGTTCTTCCTCTTCCCCTTCTGGTACCACTATAATTCGGATGTTGGGATGTTTCAAGATGTCCTGGAGGTTCCTAAGCCTCTCCTCATTTTTTTGAATCCTTGTTTCTTCATTCTTTTCTGTTGGGTTATTTCTTTGTTCCTTCTGGTCCACTCCATTGATTTGAGTCCCAGTTTTCCTTCCATCACTATTGGTTCCCTGTGCGTTTTCCTTGATTTCATTTATTGTAGCCTTCATTTTTTCATCTAATTTGTGACCAAAATCAACCAGTTCTGTGAGCTTCCTAATCACCAGTGCTTTGAACTGTGCATCTGATAGGTTGGCTATCTCTTGTTTGCTTAGATGAATTAACTCTGGGACTTTAATCTGTTCTGTTAGAGCCATTTTTGTTTTGGGGTTTGTTTTTTTTTTTTGGTCTGGCCACGACTATTTCGTAGTGGGGGTGGAGCCTTAGGTGTTCACCAGGGCAGGGCAACCCAGTTGCTGGGTTGTTATGCTGGATGTGGGGGCAGGGTCCGAGAGGGAACAATGACGCTTGTCTGTCTCTGTCTCTCTCTCTCGGATTTCAGTCCCTTCAGCTGCTTTCCCCAAGCCAATTGGGCCCTTCTGGTGCTGACCTCTGCGTGGGTGGGACTGTGCACACTCCAGGACCCCGTGGGTCTCCCCAACGAACTCTCCTGTGAGGCTGGGACTCCCTCCCAGCACCTCAGCCCCTGCAAGTGTTTTCAATCCGTGCCTCCAGGCTTCACTTCCTGGTGCTAGGCCCTGCGTTGCCCAGTCTGTCTTGCTGCCTGTTTTTGCCTGGTTTATTCTCATGCAAATGTGTGTCCACGGTCAGCCGCCTTGTGCGCCCAGCTTGGCCTCCTAGTGTTCTGCAGCCGCCACCTGTGCACCTAGGGTGACTGCAGGCCCGGGACCACCAGCCACCTTCTTCTCCCGCCAGCTGCCGCCGACTCCACCCCTCTTACCAGTCAGGGTGAATTGTCACCAGACTTCCATACAATTCAATTTTCTATCTGTCCTGGATTTCTTTTTTTTGGTTCTACATTTTCTTGTCCTTAATCTTGATTGTGAGAGGAGGCACAGTGTGTCCACTTACGCCTCCATCTTGGTCGGAAGTAATAAAAAATAAATTCTATCATCATTTAAACATTGGTATTTGGTTTGCCTACAATCTTCACATTAAACAAAATAACTTTTAATAAGTACATCTAATTTCAGTTTTTGAATTACATCTAGTCCATATGTTTAAGATTTCTCTTTTTTAAAGATTTTATTTATTTATTTATTTTTAGAGGAAAGGAGGAAGAAAAACATCAATGTGTGCTCGCCTCTCACATGCCCCTAACTGGGGACCCAGCCTGCAACCTGGGCATGTGCCTAGGGAATGAAACCGGCGATCCTTTGGTTCACAGGCTGGTATTCAATCCACTGAGCCACACCAGCCAGGGCAAGTTTAAGATTTCTTAAGTCCCACTTCGGAATTCTCTTGAAATTCTTTTTCTTTTTCTTTTTAAGATTTTATTTATTTATTTTTAGAGAAAGTGGAAGGGAAGGATAAAAAGAGGGAGAGAAACATCAACGTGAGAGAAAAACAATGATCAATGGTTGCCTCTTGCATGCACTCTAACTGGGGATGGAACTTGAAACCCATACATGTGCCCTGACCAGAAACTGAACCTGTGACCCTTTGCCTCACAAGACAGCACCTAGTCAACTGATCCACACTCATTAGGGCTCTCTTGAGAATTCTTGAAAAATTTTTAAAAGATCTCACCTTTACCCTGTTAAAATATCACAAATTCTGTAGCACTCATGATAAATCATCCTCAGTTCTGACATAATAACAAGTATAATTCTAAAGAAGAAATGATTAAAGAAAAATGAAGTACTCCCTAATCAAAATTCAAAATAACAAAATTTACAAGCATGCATTAAGAAAACTTCTGGAACTTCCGGCCAAGATGGAGGCATAGGCAGACACACTGTGCCTCCTCTCACAACCAAAATTAAGGACAACAAAGATTTAGAAACAAGAAAACAACCAGAACTCAGAAAATTGAACTGTTTGGAAGTCCAACAACGATTCATCAAGACCGGTAAGAGGGGAGGAGTTGCGGCAGGAAAAGGCGGAGGTGCGGACCGGGCATGCAGGCAGCAGCAGCTGGCAGCCCCCAGGTGCACAGGCGGAGACTAGCAGAACCCGGACACGGGGTGGCAACTGTGCAGAACCAGTGAGGCCGCACAAGGCAGCTGGCTGACCGGGTGGTCCCACATTCACACACAGATAATCCAGGCAAGGGGGAAGTGGTGGAGGGGACTGAAATCCAAGAGTGAGCAGAGCAAGCGCCATTGTCTCCTCTCAGACCCCACCCCCACATACAGTGTCACTACCCAATGACTGGGCTGTCCCACCCTGGGTAACACCTAAGGCTCCACCCCTCACTATGTAACAGCTTCGACTAGAGAAAAACAAACAAACAAACAAAAAGAAAACCCAGAAATGAAAATGGCTCAAACCAGAGAACAAATCAAAGCCCCAGAGCCAATTTATCTAAGCAACGAAGAGATTGCCAACCTATCAGATGCACAATTCAAAACCCTGGTGATCAGGATGCTCACAGAATTGGTTGATTTTGGTCACAAATTAGATGGAAAGATGAAGGCTACAATAAGTGAAATGAAGAAAAATACATGGGGAACCAACAGAGATGGGAGGAAAACTGGGACTCAAATCAATGGAGTGGACCAGAAGGAAGAAAGAAACCACCAAACAAAAAACAAGGAAGAAATAAGAATTCAAAAAAATGAGGAGAGGCTTAGGAACCTCCAGGACATCTTTAAACGTCCCAACATCCGAATTATAGGGGTACCAGAAGGGGAAGAGGAAGAACAACAAGTGGAAAACTTATTTGAATAAATAATAAAGGCGAACTTCTCCAATCTGGTAAAGGAAATAGTCTTCCAGGAAGTCCAGGATGCTCAGAGAGTCCCAAAGAAGTTGGACCTGAGGAGGAACACACGAAGACAGATTATAATTACATTAGCCAAGATTCAAATGAAGGAGAGAATTCTAGAAGCAGCAATGAATAAAGGCACAGTCACCTACAAAGGAGTTCCCATCAGACTGTCAGCGGATTTCTCAAAAGAGACCTTACAGGCAAGAAGGGGTTGGAAAGAGGTATTCCAAGTCATGAAAATCAAAGACCTACATCCAAGATTGCTCTATCCAGCAAAGCTGTCATTTAGAATGGAAGGGCAGATAAAGTGCTTCTCAGATAAGGTCAAGTTAAAGGAGTTCATCATCACCAAGCTCTTATTATATGAAATGTTAAAGGGACTTATCTAAGAAAAAGAAGATAAAAATATGAACCGTTAAAAGACAGCAAACTCACAGGTATTAACCACCACACCTAAAACAAAAGCCAACTAAGTAAACCGCTACAACAGGAGCAGAAACACAGAAATGGAGATCACATGGAGGGTTAGCAATAGGGGAGTGGAAAGAGGAGAGAGAGGGACAAGGAACATAGAACAAGTAGCACAGACGGTGGGTAGAAAATAGACAGGGGGAGGGCAAGAACAGTGTGGGAAATGTAGAAGCTAAAGAACTTATGACCCATGGACATGAACTAAATGGGGGAATGTGAGTGAGAGGGGGTGTGCAGGGTGGAGGGGAATGAAGGGGGGGAAATGGGACAACTGTAATAGCATAATCAATAAAATATAATTTAAAAAAAAAAACTTCTTATAGTTTTGAGTCCCTAAAATTAAAAATTTAAACCAAAGACTTGCTTAAAGACTACTACACATTTTTCTGGAATTAAAGACAAAACATTTTTAAATTTGTCCAAGCTATGAACCTTAGGAGCAGTTTCTTTTAGAAAATATATTAGTGAAAAATGGTTTCTATTCTGCTAGGCACAAAAGGCCCCTATTTACCAGTACTCCTGCCCAGGGCAGTGACTCTGGAAGGAACTCTCAATGTGGAGCAGTCACTGTTTGACAAGGCGGCTATAAAAGCATATTACATTATAAAACTGCTAACAATAAACTACAATGATTGTATTTTGGCTAAAACTGCAGATTTATTCTTGTACCTGAGAGTTTATTTCTGACTTTGGCTTCAGCCTAATACTGATTTCATCATTATGGCCTTTGGAAACTCTTCAAACTATTTTAATGTTGTGCCTCTTCCAGATGTATACAGTTTTGGGTTGTGAGACTGTATGTGAGATTCTTCTAGGATTCCAATATGGTACAATATATCTGGAGGAACACAGTAACTGGAATCTAGAAATTTAGCCTATAGATAGACCTACACATGTGCAAAATTTTTAACGTAGGGTTCTTCCACTGTGGCATGTTAACATTTTGAACCACATAATTTTTCTGTAGAGGACTATCCTGTGCATGTATGATGTTCAGCAGCATCCCTGGCCTTTAACCACAAAATGCCAGTAGTAATTCCAGACCTGACAAAAATTTCACTGGCCCAGAAACACTGCCTGACTGCTTCTTTATATAATCCTATAACTGTAGTGACACAGATAACACAAAGCTTAAAGCTTCTATGAGGACGGGAGGTAAAGAACACTTCATTGGGTAACAAGAAGGATAACTCTTATAACTCCACTAAGCCGTAAGAAGAAAGCCATTTGATTTTTTGATGAGGCTGCCATGACAATTCAATAAAGTAATAAGTCTTTTCAACAAATGGTCCTGGAACAATTGAGTATCCACATGCAAAGGGATGAAGTTGGATGACCTATTCCTTATAACATACACAAAAATTAAATCTAAGTGATCAGAAACCCAAATGTCAGAGCTACAACTAGAAAACTCTTAAAAGAAATCATAGGTGTAATTCTTTGTTACCTTAGGTTATGCAATGAATTCTCTTTAAAAAAATTTTTTGTATTTATTTACTTTTAGAGAGAGGGGAAAGAAGGGAGAGAGAAAGGGAGAGGAACATCCATGCGCTAGAGATGCATCGATCAGTTGCCTCTCGCACGCCAACCCAAATGGGGACCTTGCCCGCAACCCAGGTATGTGCCCTGCCCAGAATCAAACCAGCAACCTTGGCAGGCAAGTGCACAATCCACCGAGCAATACCAGTCAAAGCAAATTGTTTTTCTTAGATATGAAACCAAAAACACTGGCAAACAAGAGAAAAACAGATAAACTGGACTTCATCAAAATTTAAAATTTGTATGTCAAAAGACACAATAAAGATGCTGAAAAGACAAGCTATAGAATATGAGAAAAATATTTGCAAATAATCCATCTATAGGAGTCTAGTATCCCTAGAATACATAAAGAATTTTTACAACCTAACAATAAAAAAACAAATAACCTGTAGAAAATGGGCAAAGTATCACAAACAGGTAATGCTACTAAGAAGATACACAAATGACCAACAGGCACATGAGAAGATGCAGCATCATTAGCCATCAGGAAAATGCAAATCAACAGCACAATGAGATACCACTTCATACCCATTAGGATGGCTAAAATAAAAAAAAAAACAGATAATACCAAGAGTTGTGTGAAAAATTGGAATCCTCACACACTGCTGGTGAGAGTGGTGTAGCCACTGTGGAAAAAATGTCTGGCAGTATGTATCCTGAAAGGTGAAGCAGAGCGACCATTTGAACTGGCAATTCCACTCCTTAGGTACCCCAATGCCCATCAAATGACGAATGGGAAAACTTGCTATTAAATATTCCATACTTTGATATACTATTTAGCCTTAAAAACAAGTACTGATGTGTGCTATAACATGGGTGAACATTGACATTACATTAAGCGAAAGAAGGCAGACAACCCCTCCCCACACAGATTGTATGATGCCATTTGTATGAAATGTCCAGAAAAGGCATTAAATGCATAAAGGTAGAAAGTAGGTGAATGGTTACTAGGGGTTGTAGAGAGGAGCTAGGAAAAAAATAGGTGTGTGTGTAGGGGTGGGGTTACATGTGCAGATGGCAGGGTAACTGTTGATAGGTATAGGATTTCTTTTAGGGGTGATAAAAATGTTCTAACACAGACTGTGGAGAGGATTACACAACTTTGTGAATATGTTAAAACCCCCTGAATTTTACACTTTAGCTGGGTGAATTGTATTAGGTGCGAATTTTATCTCTATAAAGCTAATTTTTTTTTTTTAAACTGCCACTGGGGTGTTCTGCTACAGGGTTACAGTGAATTGAGACCACACTGTTTCTTAAGTCTCCATGCTTTAGTGCTACAGTGACTTATGGAGAAAAACTACAAAGACTCAATTCAGGGAGCTATTCTCCACAGGAAAAGAAGACCTTCCAAAGTTTTTAAAGTTGGGATCAGAGCCAGGCTCTCCTTTAACATCTGAGGGTCCTGCTGTGTGAAATGGAAAGGGCTTCTCAAGGTAACAAGGGTAGACAGAGTCAGTGCAGCCTCACCTCCTATTGTAGCCATGAACATTGTCAATTTCCACGGGAGAGTAAAGCACCCATGGAAGAAGTGTAGGGCCATATGCTCCTCCAGTAACGGTTCCCTATTCCCCCAATGCATAAGGATAGGTGACCTAGAGGACTTGGGGGCTGTCTGCACTTTCGGAGGCACTGAACACCATTAGTCACAGTGGCTCTCCACACAACCACCATCAACTCAAAAAAGCTCAATCCCCATTCACTGAGCAGGCAACTCCAGAAAGCAGTGCAGGACAGCAGGAATGACATGGACTTTGGAGTCAGATGTCGAGCTTCAGGCCTACGCTGGTCACCTCACATGTGAAATCTGGTGATAACATCACCTGCCCAGAAGGTAGTCAGGGTGCCTTGAGATTACATGAGATGACCCATGTAGAGTACTTTGGATAGTGTCTGGCACAGAGGAAGCCCTCAGTGGCTGCGAGTTTCCTTCCTCCTCCCTATCCTTTCACACTCTGGAGGTCAGATATGGGTCTGAAGTGAAGAAGGAAGCTCAACAGCTCCTAAGTATAGGGGTAGAGTATGATGGGCAACAAGTCAGATGTAGCCAAAACTATGCATATGTTCCAGAAATTCCATCATTTCACATTTAAACCAAATCTTATACACAGCATGAGCTGTGAAGTTCAATGCTCTGGTCAAATTCCAGTCTTGCTTCTGGGTCGTGTGACATTAGCTAAGTGTCCCCTACTGATGCAGCCTCAGTGTCCTCATTTGAACAATGAGAACTTTCTTACTAAGTTGAGGTGAGAGCAGCAATGTGCCTGGTACACAGAAAGAACTCCTTAATACATGTTGGTTATTATTTTTATCATTGATATTTTGACATTATTATCACTATTCAACAAATTTCCCTCTGGGTCTTGGCACCAAAATCCTCTTGAAGAGTAGACACCCCAATTTTGGATACTTTATTGGGCCTACACAAGATCTGAACATCTTACCTCCATTTGGGTGACTGCAATCTGACAACCACGAGCAGCCACAGCCTCAAGGAGCCCTGATCAAACCAGTAAGAAAGAGGCTGGGGTCATGTCTCCCAGATTGCAGGGTGACCAGAGCTCTGTCCCCTATGGGCAATTCCGAGATCAAAGCCACCTTCCTATGTACCTTTTTCCTGGAAGGAATGGGACTGAAAGAAAGTACTCAGAGGCCTAAGAAATCTTGCTCCTGTCATCTTGCTGTCCTGGTATCTGCTGCGCTGAGTTATCCACTGTGAGGGAAGGGAACCTGTTAGCAGAGCTCTCTAGCAGAGGTGCCATCTGTCTAGGCTGAGCCCTTTCATCAGCTGCCCAAATGAAGCCAGGCCTAACCAAAGAAAAAGCAAACAAAGCAAACATGCAGTCTGTGCAATAGAGACACCAGGGTCACTGGGTACCAAGCCATATATCTGATTTCCAGAAGCTGCCTAGGGAGCCAGGATCCTCTCACCAAAGGCTATCCTGGATCTAGTACAAGCTGCCCTCTCTCAAATATTGAAGAAAAAAACGTGTAGCAATGTTATCAACATAGCATTACAAAGATTCGAGGACTACAAGATTCTGCTATATAAATTTGAATTATGAATACAAGTTAACTGATGGGAAATTTGAGGAGTTTACTCCCCAGCACCAACAGCACAGCTTCTAGGTAACTATATGTATAATGGACATACCCACCCCAACCCCATAAAATGGGGAGGGTTTGAGCTGCACACCTGTGACTGAAGATTTTGTGCCATTACTAAACTTGGTGACTGGAAGAAGGGAAAAGGCAAATATGGCCAACACTGGCCCTCATTGGTTGGAAAGCTGGATACTCCCACTGGCTTTCGGCACACATGGGATTCTGGGAAAGGACTTTTGAAATAGAACATGCCAGAAAGCAAAAAGTCAGCTAGTTTTTTTCCCCTCCCCACATGGGAGGGCAACTTGTCAATAGTCGCCTATGGGCCTGCCGACAGTAGCCAGTGTGGACCTGTGAATGGTGGCCTGGGGACACAGACTCCAAAAGATGCCTGAAGCTGGACAACAACTGGAAATCAGCTAAGCCACCTATGTTTATGATACTTTTGGGCAGGAGAAGAGGTTCCTGGTACAACCTTGAACTGATCCAGCAGAGGGTGACAGGGTGGTTTTTCTTTGGGTGTCTTAGAGGGAGCAGGCTTTGAAGCAGAAACTTGCCGTTATTTCCAAAGACCTTTGTGATAAGTCAGCACTGTGAACAGATTTTTGTTCTTGTGTTATTTTCAGTTCTTGAACCTATGTAGTAGTTGCAATGATGAATATTTAAGTAGCTATTTTTGATGTCACACTCTGACTTTTCCTTTCCCCTTACTTTTGTTACCAGATATTTTGGACAGAAACTTGCCATTAAATAAAAGATTCCTTACTTTTCCACTGAACTCCATCAATCTTTGGAGATCTGCCTGGTAGGTGGAGAGCAGTAGGAGCCCCCACACCCCCAACTGGTTGGGTTCAGTAACATAACCTCAGTGAAGGCAAAGCTACTTCATGGAGCCAGTTAAACTGCGTATTACTCATTATCATTCAAGAGGTAAGTGTAGGTGGGTCAGAAATCTGAATTCCTAACTCAGTGTGGCTCCGGCTCTGTGTTGATATTCATGGGCCCTGGGGTCTCTTTCTGGATTCCTAGCACCCTTTTGCCAGGAGCATGCAGTCTCCAGGACTCTGTTGCCCTCACTACTCTGTTGCAGACTTAAAAGAGCTTCTCACAATTCCCCTTCATTCCACTAGCAATGCTGGGATGTGGCCCCAATTTTCAAACAGGAGCACAAAAACCCAAAAGGCAAAAAAAGTACCAAGTATGAGGTGCTGACACTCAGGTTTGCAAGCTGGCAAGATGGTGTGCTCTCTGGGGCTCACAAGCCTACAGAATACTCAGGAGAAAAAAGAACCTCAGCCAAGTCCCCTGTACCAGCCCTGAGCCCATCTTGGCAGAGTAAGCATCATATAGCATGTGACTTCCAGGTGCGAACATCTCTCTTTCCAAAGGCAGACCTAAGGGAGTAGGGGTAAGAGGAAGCACTGTGTGGCTCTAAGGAACAGACAGAAATTTCTGGTTTTGTTACTGGTTTCACTATCAGAAAGACCTGGATTTTCATTCTACCTTTATGACTAGGGGCAAGTTATGCTGCCATTCTGTTTCCTCATCTGAAAAATGAAACCAAAAATATTTACCTCCCAGAGCTAGTTTAATCAGAGATGTTAACATATATAATGTCACCCAGACCAGCCTATCCAATCTTAACCTTTGCCCACTCCAACTGAATGACCAAATCATACCACACCATATCCCTGGGAGGCCCTCATATTCAGTAACAAGATAGCAATTGCCTTTGGTGACCATAATGGATTAAGGCTGGCACATGAACTACCTTTGAAAGCAAGCCACTTTGCATGTTTCTCTCAAAATGAATATGACTTCCTTTCTTTCCAATCCTAACTCATGATGTAATAATGAGTTTCATACTAACTCATGATATAATAATGGGTTTAAAGTGATCCTGGAGAACAAATCAACCCATATGGAAGGTGGAAAATCCTCATGGCTGGCAGACAGCCACCCTACCTGATGACACAGTTGCCTCGGTTAGATGCAAAGATGACGATGGGGGCAATAGAAGATTCCAGGGCCCGATGAAGGTAGGTGAAGCACTCAATGTCCAGCATGTGTACCTCATCAACAAATAACACACCTGGAACCAGCTCAGCAATGCCCTGGTCAATATACTTGTTCACCACCTTGTTAATCTCCCCTCGAAGTTTATCTAGGAGACAGCAAGAGTAGACATGCAAGGTCAGTACTAGATGGGGAAAACTGTCACCTTTTCTCTTCTCTCCCCATCTGAATTCAACCCAAACCCAAGTTTGGAGCCTGGTTTTACTGCTAGCTATGTGGCCTCAGGTAAATTGTTGATATGTCCCTACTCCAGACTTCAGTTTCATCATCTGAAAGTAGGAATGATCACACCAGAAATCACAAAACTGGCAGGTTCCCCTGAAGATGTCTTTTTTAAGACACACTCTCCACCAGGCATTATTACTCACACCCACCCAAACTTAGTTCCCTGCCTGATCCCAGAGACACTGAGTTTGGGACCTCTGGATTAAATGAGTTTCCATATGCAAATTGGTTCTGCACTGGTAAATGACCCTATCTTTGGCCCTATATCACAAAGCTTAGGTTAATTAACTTTTTGTCCAGTGCTTGGACAAAGGAATGAATAAAAGGCATGTATGGAATCCTATCTGGAAGAAAACTCGTGAAGAATGAAAGGTTCTGAGAAAAGGTCCAATCTCAGAGTTCTAAGAGGGTAAGTCTCTCCAAAGTTAAAAAAACCCACCCTGGCTGTATGGCTCAGTGGATTGAGCAGTGGCCTAGAAACCGAAGGGTAGCTGCTTCAATTCCTGGTCAGGACACATGCCTGGGTGGCAGGCCAGGTTCCCAGTTGGGGGCCTCCAAGAGGCAACCAGTCTACGTTTCTTTTCCTCTTCCCCCCACCTCTAAAAATAAATAAAATCTTAAAAAAAAAAAAAAGTTAAAGAACCCATCTACGGTCACAGTTCTCATTTTCCCAGCCAGCTCCTATGCTGTCAGGAGGAAGCTACTCACAAACACAGAACATGAAGATTTGATACAGCATCTCCCACCAAAGCCATGAGGCAGGTCAAGAGAGGATGCATGGTCAAAAAGAGGATGCATGGTCAAAATCATGTTAAAATACAGAAACTGTTCTTGTCAAGTATAACAGGAAGACCTCAGATCACTCCACTGGCTAAAACTAAAAAAACCAAACAAACAAACAAACAAAAAAACACCCATGCTTTTGCAGGGGTGTCCAACCTGCAGCTCAAGGGTCTCATGTGGCCCAGAATGGCTATGAATGTGCCCTACACAAAACTGTAAATTTACTTAAAACCTTTTTTTTTGCTCATCAGTTTTCGTTAGTGTATCTGTATTTAATGTGTGGCCCAGAGATGCCTAAAGGTTGAACACCCCTGCAATTGTTTAACATTTTAAGATGATAAAGCTGTAGGTAGTAAATAGGAAAAAAGAGGGTCATATCAGGAAGAAAAGCAGAGTACAATAAAGGTTGACAAGCAAAGGTCAACAAGCAGCAACAGTCCTGCCAAAGTCGGAAGCACTGGAAGCTGAGCAGGGTAGAATGGAGACTCCTGGCAGGGGAGAGGAATCCAGTACCAGGCAGCAAAGCTCAGTGCTTGGGTGTGCTCTGGCAGGAGCTATCCTGAAGAGCTGGGCAAACACAATCCACATTTCTGGGATCTCAAGGGGACCAGAGGCGGTGAAGGCTTCAATCTCCAAAGATGAGTGCAAGGATATTGAATACACTCAAGAGGATGTGCTAATAGTGCACTGGGCCAGAGTGCACTGGGTGTCCTTTTGGTTGTTTAAACCAGTCATAGACTATTAGCACAGAGTCAAGGCTCTGAAAAAAAGAGAACCTGTCCTGAGGCACTCTCTCAGTTTTAGGGAGGAGTCATTCACAGAGACTCACACAGGAAGGATACCAGAATCCAAGGCCCTCGAGCTCTGCTTCTGGTTCACCAACCTTGCTGTTTCTCTTACCTGTGATTTCTGTCTTCTTTGGCTTCATTAACTGGCCCATCATAGACAGAATGTCTTGTCCCCCCTGTGCAACAGAAGACTTGTCAGTCAGTCCTGCTTTCTAAGGCAGGTGCAAAAGCCTCACCCCCCTCCACATCCCACAGGTCCCCAGTGTCAACTTGACAGGATCCTGAGGTGTACAGACCCTGTAGGGTAAGAGGAGGCAGTCTGGCTTCCTCACCCAGGTGTCTGGGTAACTAAGGGGGGCAGTGTTCCCCTAGCCTTGGAGGGGCCTGATAATCAGTGTTCTCACAGCCTTGAGACTGGGTCTGATAAAATGTTACCATAACCTGAAGTAGGCTTGCACGTGCAGAATAATGTTATGTTAGTAATGTTCTGGCAGTTTTCTGGCTTTGTTCCTCCTAGTATTTAAGCAGGCAGGGACTCCCTGCTGGGGGCGATGGTGATGAGAGACATGCAAGGAACAGGTGCCATGATGGGTGCCATACTGGGGAGCAAGGGCCATGACATGAGACATGCAGATACACATTGTAAGGTTGGTGGGGGGAAACAAAAGGGACTTTCCACCAGATGGAAAGGAAGCTGTACCAGTTCCCTCGGGAAGAAACCGAGAGCTAAAGCTAAGCCTCCCCCAAAGTCATGTGACACCTCACCCCACCTGTATCACCCCTTACTCACCAATCCCCGATTGCCATGCTCCTGGACCAGTGAACCTCACCCGGTAGCGCTGCCCAATAAACCTCTGCTTGCCCTACTTATGGCTCACTCTCCTTCTTCCTCGGCAAATACCTTACAGACATGCACCTTGCAGCATGCATGGATCTCCCACTCATGAATAAAGGCATGCCAGACATCCCAATGGCTCAGTGAGTAGTTTCCATCTGCACACATACCATGAATCTGCCTGGGCTTGAAGGGTAGCATTGCAGACCCTATTAGCTCAACTGGAAAATTTAAGGAGCTTCTAAACACAGGAGTTCTTAAGAGGTTCCCCCTGACCCATAAGAATCAAATTCAATCTTTCATGGAAAGTATAAGCTCTGTGGAATCTGCCCCGGCCTCCAACTCCAGTAATCTTTTTCCAATTCCACATTGCTTGATCGGCCACACAAGACTCCTAACTGTTCCCTAAACACCCAAGCTCTTTTATGACTCAGTGCTTTTGCATATTCTAGTCTATCTGCCAGGAACTGCATTCCCTTTCCTGGGAAGCTCCCAGTCATCCATTAAAGTTCAGGTCAAGGGTCCTCTGTGGGGCATCTGAGTCCCCACCCCCTCCTAATGCTCCAGCTCCATTAGAGACAAATGGACTGTCAAAGTAGGTATAAAGAAGTACACCTACTTATGTTCCCATGTTTCCTCCCACTAAACTCAGCTTATACAGTCACATTAACCTAGTCCTGACCCTGACTCAGCTGCTCAGAGTCTTGTGAGCCCATCCCTGCTGACTCCTAATAGGCTAGCTCTCTTCCTATACTCTCCCCACCAGCTCCTCAGAGCGTAGTCAACAAGAAAAAGCTGCTGTTTTGTCATTTACCCAGCAATTTGTGATCACCTGTTGGTTACCAGACCTTGGGGCACAGGTGGGCTCATTAAATGTTCAACAGTAAAAAGTAGCAAATGTTTTCTGAGTACTTACAACATCTTATCCTCAAAACAGCCCTGGCAGGCAGGAACTGTTATATCCTTTGCACAGAAAAGGATATAAGCTCAAAATCAGAGAGCCTTAAGTCACAGAAAACCCAGAGACCCAAATTGAGCTCTTTAGTGTCACAGAAACACAATCCCTGAATTCCAATTCTCAGCCTAGCAATCTCTCCAAGTCAAAGGCTCCCAGGAGGATGGTTTGGGGACAGCCATTCCACAAGCAGAGGTGACCTATTGGTCCAAGATGATTCTTCAGCAATCTCTTGGCCAAGGCTCCAAGGGATAAAACACCCAAGAATCCAATTTCAGATAAGAAAGCCTATTCCCTGCTGGTGAAAAGGTGGCCTCTCTTAGGATGAAGAGAAAACCAAACTGAAGACTACCAGGAGGGAAGAGTCAGGTTTTTAAAATCACACATTTCACCCTGACCGGTGTGGTTCAGTTGGTTGAAGCATCATCCCATACACCAAAAGGTTGGAGGTTCAATGCTCGGTAAGGGCACACACCTAGGTTACAGGTTCTATCCCTGGATGGGGTGCGTATGGGAGGCAACCAATCAGTGTATCTTATATCAATGTTTCTCTCTCTGCCCTCCTTCTTCTCGCTCTAAAATCAATAAACATATTTATAAAATAAAAATAAAAAATAATTTTATTAAATAAAAAAATTTTTATAAAATAAAAATAAAAAAATTACCATAAACTCATACTATATTTTCCCTCAAAGTATCCATTTTCTACTTAGCATGAGGAGCAGATACAGTTCCCACTCAAGGCTACAAAACTGGATTTTGCTAAGCAGAGAGAAAGACACAGCTTTGTCAGGCTTTCTGAACACCTGCAAAAGGCTTCAAGAACACTCCTGCCCTTCTGCCGTTAACACCCAGAGAATCCCAGGTGTGAGCCCACTGCTGGAGAGCAGCCATAGTCAGGGGCGGAGGCATGTCTGGGATAAGGAACAATACATGTGAAATCACCTGTGACTACAACATTTGAGATGGAACAACTCAAATAGTTGTAGTAGCTCATGCTGTTAATTGCTAAATATTACAAACAGAAAAGGACCTGCTGCCCTAAGAAAGGGCAGCAAGCCTCTGACAATTCACTCCCAGAGCTTCCCCAAACATGCAAAAGGGCTCATGTGCCAGGTCATGCCCAGGCGAAGGCAATTACCTGGGGCCGGGCATTGGCTACATCCAAGTCATGCAAAGTCACATCCTGGATGATTTCTTTCTTCTTGTGCACATCCCCCTTTGGCAAGGGGACATACTCTTCAGCTTCAAGGTCAAATTCTGTGGCATAGGTATCACACCTGCCTTGCCTCTGGAGAGAAACATGTGTGCCCAGTGAGTTTTCACTGCCAAATCCCCAAAAGGCACATTGCTCAGTGAGATAAAGTCTCAGTTCCCAAGTGTGGGCCTGACAGCCTACTTGACTAACTCCAAATATAACCCACTCCCCTGGCTGCCAAGAGAAGGAAACTATCTGCTCATCACTGGGCTTCAAAAACTCAGTTGAAAAACACCTGATATTTTCTCAAAGGATATTTTTCCTCCTCTCTTTTAACTATATGCAATTCCTGATAAAGAGCAAATCTAGTAGATTAACTTGAGCCAGAGGGAGGTGTTCAGACTCTTGTAAGTGGGTGATTTATTGTATGATATGAAGTATTATGCTCATCTATTAAACAGTGAGGAACACTGTACAGGACACTGTAAATCAGATATAAAAAGAATGCCAACTAATTCCACATTCCTTTCCACATGCATATATCTTGATAAGAAAATACCAAACAGATAAAAGATTAAATACACTGAACATTTCAATTTAAAAATGACTACAGTCTTGCTTTCTTACCCTGTACTCCCCCTCCAAACAGGTTTTAGTATTTTTCTAACCAACTTTTTAGAATGAAGATAAAGGGAAAGCAAACTTTATTAAACATAAAGGGGCAACTGACTACCTTTCATCAACATCACAGAAGACAGTCCATACCCCCCACCCCCCCACATAAAGCAACTTCCTGGTCACCTAGGTCCCCTCATGGCAAACAAACCACACATTACCTTCACGGCTCCACTGTTGGCTTCAATGTAAATCACATCTCCAGCCTCTACCCGTTCTTTCTGCAAACTTTCAAAAATGCTGGGGTCCAGCTTAAAATTTTTAAAAAATATGTTAATCGGAGAACTATAATACATATTGTATTTACTTCTGACATATTGTAAAGTATCTTTCCATAACAGATTTAAGATAGCTAATGAGTGGAGAGAATATTTGTGTGTGCACATGCATGTGTGCATATGTATTTATGAGGATGTGTGAGGCTGGCTTTGAGGGATTTCCCTCCTAGGGAGAAAGCAGGAGAGTCTGCGTGCCAGGCAGAGAGGCTCATAAGGAGAAACCTAGTCTCTTTTTCTCCCTTTACTCCTAAGACTTAAACTGACAAATATGGCTCTGACTGCTTTTAGGTGACCTAAACTGTCCCTGGGACCACAGGTGCCAACCCATCTTAAAAACTGCTGTCCCTACTTTAATCCTTTGCATTCCTCACCTCAGGTACTGATAGAACTCTCCACAACTGAAGCCAGATAGTGCTTACTCTTTGTGGCTAGCATGTTATGGGTCCATGCTTTGGGACAAAGCTATCAGTTTCCTCTCATCTATAAAACAGCACCCAGATGTGATCACAGATGTGTAAAATTCAAAGGGAAATATAACCCAGGATACTTCTGAAGCCTTTTGATTCAAATCCCAGGGTCTGTTCCCTATTTGTCTGCTTATTTATATAAATCTCTAGGTAGTAGCACATTTTGGGAACTCTTACTTTTCTCCAGGTGATCCACATTCAGGCCACCCTTGGTGACCTAAATTCTAGGACAACATCTTTTATAAGGAGTTAGTATTTAGAAATAAGTTTCTCGCAGTTAAATTTCATTTTAGAATGTGAAAAAAACTTGGACTTTGTCACAAACAAAATTGAAAAGCAAAAACCCAGGGTTCAGTGAAAGAAGCCAGACACAAAAGAACACATAATGTTCCATTTGTATGAAATGTTCAAAAAGGTAAATAGTATATAGAAACAGAAAGTAGATTCGTGGTTGCAAGGGGCTATGGGTGAGAATGGGAAGGTATTGTAACCAGGCATGAGGTTTCTTTTGGGGTGATAAAAATGTTCTAAAACTGTAATGGTTGTACAACTCTGTAAATAGACCTAAATTCCTTGAGTTGTACATTTAAAATGAGTGAGTTTTATTAAAATTATATCTCAATAAAGTTGTTGCAAAATGGTAACCACAGAAACAAAGCTCTGCCTCTCTGGCTGGGTGCAGCCCAACGGCCTCCTGGAACACTGTTATGGGTAGGAGGGACAGTGGTTGATAAGCCTCTGACACAGCATGGGATAAGGGAGGGAGTTGATACTGATTCCAAGTATGGTTTTCTCCTTCACACTTAAATACCCACTGTGTATTTATGCTCCATCTATCCAATTACTTTATTTTGCCATGTATAATGTGCACCCATGTTTTTGTGCCCATTAAACATAGGATTAGCCCTGGCTGGTGTAGCTCAGTGGATTGAGCATAGGCCTGCAAACCAAAAGGTCACCAGTTCGATTTCCAGTCAGGGCACATGCCTAGGTTATGGGTCAGGTCCCCAAGTAGGGGGCACACAAGAGGCAACCACACATTGATGTTTCTCTCCCTCTTTTTCTCCCTCTCCCTTCCCTGCTCTCTAAAAATAAATTTTTAAAATCTTAAAAAAAAACAACATGGAATTATTAAACCCATGTATAATGTACATCCTTATTTTTCCTCAAAAATTTTGATAAAAAACTGCACATTATACACAACAAAATACAGGTACCTAGTAGAACTCATTTTAGAAGAAATAATTAACCTCTCCCTTATATTATTTTCTTAAACTGTCCAAAGCAGCCTTTTGGATAGCTAAAATCTAAACTGCATGCCTTACTTTAGCTATCATATATTGGAAAGTATATACTTTTTTTTTTTTTTTTTTGCTTCAAGCAGTCCCAAATGAACTGACTAAAGACATAATTACTGGAAAGATATCAGATCCTACTAACAAATCTAAATAATACAGAATGGGAGAGATGAAGGGCAGGTTTAGAAGAGATATTTGCAGAGGCATGCTCCTAAGATGGAAAACCTTTTAGGAAAAAGAAAAATGGCCCTTAAAGAAGAGATATTCCCATGATCTTCATAAAGCAATGACCAAAAAACCACCTCACAGAATCAGAGAACCAAATGACAGAGGGGAGCAAAGACGGAGAAATTCTACTGCAAATTCTGATCAATCTACCACAGTTTACAGATGGGAAAATGGAGGCCCAGGGAGCTCAACTGACTTCAAAAGGTCACACAGCAAGTTGGAGGGTGCTCTACCACTTAACTAGTTATATGACCCAAAGATAACTGCTTAACCTCTTCATCAGCCCTGGCTCCTTTATCTGTGGGAAACTGCCCACAGTTATAAACGATGATAAATACTGGTTGAAGCACTGAGCCCAGGGCCTGGCACATAAAATACCTAAGAACTATGATAAAAAAATGTTATATTATTAGTAATAAAGCGAAGCCTACAATCTAGATTGCTCCATTTCTCTAATGAAGGCTCTGAATAACATAAAAAGTTACCACTTCTAGACTTCCAGCCAAGATGGAGGTGTAAGTAGACACACGGAGCCTCCTCCCACAACCAAAAGAAGGACAACACAATTTAAAAACAAAAAACAACCAGAACTAACAGAAAAATCAAACTCTATGGAAATCTGGCAACCAAGGAGTTAAAGAAGACACACTTTTCCAGACCAGTAAGAGGGGCGGAGATGGGCGCACTTAGAGGACTGGCAGCAAAGCGGTGGTGGAGGACCAGGGTGGACAAGGTGGTGACTGGCAGACCCAGAGAGGCAGCAGATTGTGAAGCAGGGCACCCAAGGCTGCAGCTGACTGGCAAGGCAGTGGCGGCACCTGGTGGAGCAGGCAGTCCCACATTCCCGTGCAGATAAACTGGGAGGAGCAATTGGGGAGTGAGACAGACCAAGCAACCCAGAGCTCCAGTGTGGGGAAATAAAGCCTCAAACGTCCAATTGAAGACACCAGCGGGGTTGCAGCGGAAGTGGGAGAAATTCCCAGCCTCACAGGAGAGTTCTTTGGAGACACTCACAGGGTCCTAGACCGTACACAAGTCCACCCACCTGGGAACCAGCACCAGAAAGGCTCAATGTGCTTGTGGGAAGTGGGGGAAGGGACTGAAAGCTGGCAGAGAGCTAAGCAAGCACCACTGTTCCCTCTCAGACCCCGCCCCCACATACAGTAATACAGAGAGGCCAAGTGGGTTGCCCGGCTCTGCTGACCACCTAAGGCTCCGCCCCTCAGTATGTAACAGGCATGTCAAACAAACAAACAAAAAATGGCCCAAACAAAAGAACAGATCAAAGCTTCAGAAAAAATACGACTAAGCAACGAAGAGATAGCCAACCTATCAGATGCACAATTCAACATTGGTAATCAAGATGCTCACAGAATTGGTTGAATTTGGTTGCAAATTAGATGAAAAAATGAAGGCTATGCTAAGTGAAATAAAGGAAAATCCACAGGGAACCAATAGTGATGGGAAGGAAACTGGGATTCAAATCAATGGAGTGGACCAGAAGGAAGAAAGAAACAACCAATCAGAAAAGAATGAAGAAAGAAGAATTCAAAAAAGTGAGGAAAGGCGTAGGAACATCCAGGACACCTTTAAACATTCCAACATCCAAATCATAGGGTTACCAAGAGAAGAGGAAGAGCAACAAGTGGAAAACTTATTTGAACAAATAATAAAGGAGAACTTCCCCATTCTGGCAAAGGCAATAGACTTCCAGGAAGTCCAGGAAGCTCAGAGAGTCCCAAAGAAGGTGGACCCAAGGAGGAACACACCAAGGCACATCATCATTACATTAGCCAAGATTAAAATGAAGGAGAGAATTCTAGAAGCAGCAAGGGATAAGGGGACAGTCACCTACAAAGGAGTTCCCATCAGACTGTCAGCTGCTTTCTCAAAAGAGACGTTGCAGGCAAGAAGGGGCTGGAAAAAAGTATTCCAAGTCATGAAAGTCAAGGACCTACATCTAAGATTGCTCTATCCAGCAAAAGCTTTCATTTAGAATGGAAGGGCAGATAAAGCACTTCTCAGATAAGGTCCAGTTAAAGGAGTTCTTCATCACCAAGCCATTATGAAATGTTAAGGGGACTTATCTAAGAAAAAGAAGATAAAAAACATGTACAGTAAAATGACAGCAAACTCACAATTATTAACAACCACACCTAAAACAAAAACAAACTAAGCAAACAACTAGAAAAGGAACAGAACCATAGAAAGGGAGATCACATGGAGAGTCAGCAACAGGGGAGTGGGAGGGGGGAAAGGGAGAAAAGGTACAGAGAATAAGTAGCATAGATGGTAGGTAGAAAATAGACAGGGGGAAGGTAAGAATAGTATAGGAAATATAGAAGCCAAAGAACTTTTATGTATGACACATGGACATGAACTAAAGTGGGGGGAATGTGGGTGGGAGGGGGTGTGCAGGGTGGAGGGGGAAAATGAGACAGTGGTAATAGCATAACCAATAAAATGTGTATTTTTTAAAAAGTTACCACTTCTTAGGTAACAATAGGTGCCACATCCAAAGCCACAATTTTGACCCTTAAAAGAGCTCTGTGAGATAGACAATTTTTATTCCCAATTAACAGATAAAGTCATTTCCCAAAAGCCACACTGCTATCAGTAACAAACTCCAAAACCCATACTCTTCCCCCAAGTGTCCCTGTTGCCAGCATTCTCAATGTTTATAGGACAGGGGTTTGAGGAAGGTCCTCTAGGGCTTTCCACAGTGCCAGGATTATGGCTTCTCTACAAAGCCCTGGTCTAAGCAGAACCAATCACTGAAATTACTCTAGGTTTCTAGGTTCTGAAACATCCAAGGAGCTGAGTCAGGATTCTGTACTTGGTCCCCCTTAAATCAATCTCTCATCCGTTCTACAGCTCTTACCAGATTACTTAATGCCGTTGCTTTCTGTGAGCATGAGTACCATAATTGAAAAATTGACACCCAGGTTCAGAAAGAGAGGCCTAGGGCCTCTCAGAAATGGTCGTAACATGGGATACGGGATGGCAGAAGGTATACTCAACTAAACCCACAGCTCATGTTTTAACTAACATACATAATTTCCAGGGGTAAATATAAAGCTATCTTTTTTGAGCCCTCCTGTGTACTGGCTCTATACCTGTTACTGCTTTATACATATAACATCCTCAAATGGCCCTGTGACCATCATCACCCACAGGGCATACACAAGGAAAGTAGGACACGGGTTATACCACTTACCCAAGGCCACACAGTACTGAGAGATTATGAAGCAAGAGAAAAGAGTCCACAAACATACTCACTTTCAATTGTTTGGTTCCTTTGGCTGTTTTAAGTCCTATGATTACATGGCTAATGGTTTTACCATACCCCCCCATAGGGTTCTCTGTCTCACATGGAGTTAGCTCTGTGACTTCACCTTCATAAACCTCCTTGGTTTCCTTTATCCGCAGCCCTGGAAGAGAAGGCAGATGAGCCCTGATCAGAAATGGAAGTTTCTTTCTTCTTCTTTTTTAAATTCTTACCCAAGGATGTTTATTGATTTTACAAAAATAGGGGAAAGAGGGGTTGGGGGAGAAATAGAAAGAGAGAGAAACCACCATGTGAAAGAGAAACATCAATCAGTTGCTTTCTATATGCACCCCAACTGGGGACTGAACCCACAACCTTCCGGTGTATGGGCCTGTCAATACTCCAACCAACTGAGCCACTCAGCCAGGGAGGGAATAAGTAAAATTTTCTTACTCCTTGACAACTTTTTTTTGCCACAAAACTTCCATGCCACAAGAACTGATAAATCAGCCTTACTTGATGTACATTCAAGAGTGTCACCATGGGTAGAAAAGGAGCTATTCAGAACGCAGAAAAACAATTTCATTTCAGCTTATCAAAGGGACTTCCTAGATTTAAATCCAGAACTAGACAGACAAACTATAATTCTCAAAATTGTTTCAGATATCTGCTATACCCCCAAGGGGGTGAAAATTTAGCTTTAGCTTCTGATCTGGCCTTTGAACCCAAACCACCTACCCAAGAGCAGCAATTAAATGTGCCTCACTACACCCCTTCTGACACTATCAGGCCTGAATAAGGTAACTATGTTAATCAGAGCTCCATGCCCACAAAAGAGGATACCTGACCCTGCCAGGTGTTCTGGGCCTCAAGCTGACCCTCACTGCACACCCCAACTAATACCCAGTATCATTCACTATTTCAAGTTTTCTAAGGCCACAACAATTAATTCCCGAAGCAACTCCCAATAGTAAAGCATTTACAGTTTTTAGAATATTGTAAATGAAGGCAAATGTCTCTCCTTATTTTAAATATCATCCACATTAGCTGTTCAATAAATGTTGGTTGTCAAACAACTAAGAATTGTTGCCAAATAAATTTTTAGAACATGATCTCAGTGCCTTTTTATACAAAGTTTTTGCTTCCTGAAGCAAACTTCCCTCCTTTTTGGCCCTGCCAACTCCTTCTTGCAGACTCTCACACCTGACACACCTTTCTTCCTCATCCTCCGGGTCATTCCGCAGTCACCTGCACTCCCATTCAGCATCCATATACATGAGACCACAGGGGCTTGAAGACCTGACTACACCTCTGTTAAACTGTGAATACCAACTAATGGCTTAGCACACTGCAGGCACAGAGGAATGGATGAAGAAAAGAAGTCACTTAAGGTTGAGGGGGTGTCATCAGGCAGACAATCCAATGGCCAAGAAATCTGCCTGCAGATACTTCAGCACATTCTATGTAAAGCCCAAGATTTCTAATAAGGTTGCCACATGATATGATAGCACAAATCACCACAATACCCCCAACCTCAGCACCAAAACCAAGGTCTAGCCTATACCAAACCTTATGTTCCTCCAAAATCAATATGGGCATGTCTCTGCCCCCTGGTTCATCAGGAGTGGGAAGAATAACTAGAAAAAGCATAAGCAGCTTCTGAAGTTCTAACACGGTCTGTTTCTTGATTGGGGGGTGGTAACATGAGTGTGTTGACTTTACAAAAACTCACGTAGGTATATACTTATAATTATGTTCTTTTCTGTGTGTGTGTGTGTGTGTGTGTGTGTGTGTAATGCCTCAATAACATTTATACTAAAAGAAACTCGATTTTTCTAACAAAGCAACGATAATCATTACTAGATGATTTTCTTAAAATGGGAAAGCCAATACACATCACTAAACACAGCTTCTTTGAAAATAAAAGACATATACACGTGTATGTGTATGCACACACACACAAACTCTGTCTTTCCAATTCCCTAAGTCTGGATTAAGGGATACAGATGACTTTCTCTGAAACCACAGCCATGGCTCAGGTAAGTTAACAGTACAATCCATTATCAGAAGATTTCAGAAAAGAAGAAAGCCATTCTAAGTTGTTGTGCCTGCCATCAACTCAAAGGGAAGGAGGGAAACATCCTTGGGCAATACTAGTTGAAGATATGTACAGAAGGGGTTCTTAAACTGACGTGAAAGCTGCCAAACCAAACCAATCAGAATAAACTATAAATCTATGACTACAGGGCCTCTTCACATATAGAGCAGCCCTCCTAGCCAATCTATTCCTTACATGTTACTACCTCATTTGATCCTGCACTGGAATAATGGACAATAGAAAGTGCCATCAGATCTCATTCAACCTAGCCCTGTGAAATAGCCAAGGTAAGTACTCTTTCTCTCCATTTTAATGATGGGATGTCAGCTGCAAGAGGTGAAGACAAGAGAATTTGCCTCCTTCATGGTAGAACTAGGACTGGAGTCCAAGTTTTCAGGCTCTGGGACCAGTTTCTTACCATCACACATATCAACAAAACTTATTGACAGTGTTTTCCACAATACTTGCTCTGTCCTTTTCCCCCTCCCGGTTAACATGTGCCATTGACCCAGCCTTCCCTTTCTGCCTGCCCTTGGGTATAATGCTAGCCTCCATCTAATTTATATTTTGTCCAAAGGAAAAAAAAGAAATGTAAGTAAAACCCATAGATGAAAAAGATATTGGGTTGGCCAAAAAGTTTGTTTAGTTTTTTTCTGTACAATGGCTCTAGTAGTGCTTAGTTGTCTTTAATTTCATTCAACACAATTTTGTTAGACTGTGTTGTGACAGCTATCATATCAGTATGCACTTAAAAAAAACTTATCACTAAGCAAACAACTAGAACAGGAGCGGAAACACAGAAATGAAGATCACATGGAGGGTCAGCAACAGGGGAGTGGAGGAGGAGAGAGGGGGGAAAAGGTACAGAGAATAAGCAGCATAGACGGTGGGTAGAAAATAGACAGGGGGAGGGCAAGAATAGTGTGGGAAATGTAGAAGCTAAAGAACTTATGACATATGGACATGAACTAAAGGGAGGAATGTGGGTGGGAAGGGGTGTGCAGGATGGAGGGAAATGATGGGGGAGAAATGAGACAACTGTAATAGCATAATCAATAAAATATAATTTAAAAAAACTTATCAAAATTGGTAAATTTTTGTGCAGCCATTTTAATACTGAAGATGGAAAAAGACAACATGTTCACAATAATATTATGCTTTATTATTTTAAGAAGGTAAAAACGCAAATACAGAAAACAATTTGTGCAGAAGGTGCTGTGACTGATTGAACATTGTCAAAAGTGGTTTGCAAAGTTTCTTGGTACCATTGACATTCTGGCCAAATAATTCTTTGCTGTGGGGCTGTCTTATCCATTGGAAGATGTTCAGCAGCAACTCTGGCCTCTACCCACTAAAAGCCAACAGCAAGAGATAGCTGACATACTCAAAATATCCAAATCAATAAAGTTATTGGTGACAATGAAAAATGTATCTTTTATTTTATAGAAAAAACTAAATGGACTTTTTGGCCAACCCAATATTAAGAAACATATAAACCAATCTATCATGGAGACCAATTTATATCCTGATTCAAACAATAATACTATTAAAAAAAAACATGTTAGGACACTTAAGAGACAAATAGAAATTTGAACATTAATTAGATATTTGATGGTATTAAGGAATTAATTATTCATTTTGTTTAGTTATGATAATGGTATTAGGATCTTTTAAGTCCTTATTTTTCAGAGATATATACTGAAATACTTATGAATTAAAAAAGATCTGCAATTAACTTCAAAATAATCTGGGAGGGAATAATGAGGGCTACACATGAATCAAGATTAACTATGAGTTGAAGTCTGGTAATATGACATTAGGGGAGGGCCATCACACCACCTGACTACTGTTAGCACATTTGAAAATTTCCAAAAGTTTTTTTTTTAAGATTTTATTTATTTGTCTTTAGAGGGGAAGGAAAGGAGAGAAGGAGAGGGACAGAAATATCAATGTATGGTTGCCTCTTGTGCATCCTCTGCTGGGAACTGGCCTGCAACCCAGGCATGTGCCCTGACTGGGAACCGAACCGCGATACTTTGGTTAGCAGGTCCGCGCTCAATCCACTGAGCTACACCAGCCAGGGCCAAGTTGTTGTTTTTTTTAAAGGAAAAAGAAAAAAACAATGAAATACTACTCTACAACTTCCAGAATCACTAAAATTTAAGAGTGATAATACCAAGGATTGGCAAGGATGCAGAACAGGAAGATCACACTGCTGGTGGGAGTATAAACTGGTATAAATACTTTAAGAACATGGTACACACAAATATCCTGATTCCCCAGTTCAATTCCTAAATGTATACCAAGGGACACAGCAAGTAATAGTCATATAAGCACTGTTCTTAATTGCCAAACACCGAGAAAACTCTACTGTCTGTCAATGGCAGAAGGGGCAACTGAATTGTGGTTTATTCATACAAAAGAATATCAGTGCAATGAAAAACAATTATGACCACATTCAACAATATGAATAAATCTCACAAATTAACTTTGTGGGAAAGAAGCCAAACACTGCAGAATATATACAGCAAAACTGCATTTATCTGCAGTTCAAAAACAAGTACAACTACACTATGAAGTTAGAATCAAGACAGTCATTAATTAGGCAAAGGAAGGAAGGATGGAGAGTGAGTGAACACAAAAAGTACTTTAGGTTATTGGCAATATGTTTTCTAGACTGGGTGCTGGTTTCATGGGTTTTCAATTTATGATGGTCCATTGAGCTACATATTTATAATCCATGTACTTTTCTATGTATGCACAAAATTACCAAATCACCTTAAAAAGAGACATTTAAATAAATAATACTAGTGAGACCTAGTAAAGAATACTAATGGCTTAAGTGTAGTGAACACTGCTCTAAGCCTTAGCTAACTAAAGCATAAAGTCACAGTTCTTACCTTTTTATCCTCCCTCACCCAAGGACATGCTCACTGATTTCAGAGAGAAGAAGATAGGAAGAGAGATGGAGAGAAACATCAGTGTGTGAGAGAGAAACATCAATGGTTACCTTTCCCTTGCACCCGACTGGGGACCAACCCACATCCTAGGCATGTGCCCTGACCAGGAATCAAACCTTCAACCTTTCAGCTGTCAGGAGGATGCACCAACCAACTGAGCCACACAGGCCATAGCCCTTTTTAAAATTAGATAGATAGATAGACAGACAAACAGACAGAAAAACAATGTACTTTTTGAGGAGGGTTTTTTTTTTTAAAGAGAGAAGAACATTGACATGAGAGAGAAACATCCATCATGTGCATCCCATACACACTCTGACCAGGGTTCAAACCACAACCCGGGTTGGGAAATTGAACCTGCAGCCTTCCAGTGTATGAGACAATGCTCCAACCAACTAAGCCACCAGGTCAGGGCCATACTCTTTACTTTTAGAATCACCTGATGCTTCTACAATTCCTCATGCCCTGCCCACTTACCTATGAATCTCAGGGATTGGGATCCTGCCATCATTATTAGTCTAAAGCTCCCCATATAATCACAATGTATAGCCACAGCTGAGAACCATTCATCTAAAAAATAATGAACTCTGTTCTCACAATATGGAGACATAAACTACTCATGGCAGGAAGCTCAGAGATGGTTTTGGTGTCCCTCATCATCAAGCCACTTCTGTTCTGATAATGGAAATACTCCAATGGCAATAAGAAACACTGCCAATGGTGTCAGTCACTTTCTACTTTTAAATGTACTCATTATCATTGGGTTGGTTGACTTCTTTCCCCAGAAATCTAATTTGGACAAAGCCTACCTCAGATATTAAAGTTAAGGAAAAGTTTTGTTCTACCTTCACTCAATCTGATAGCTTACAAATGGAAGTTTTGGAATAACCCCAAAACAGAGGTTACATTTCATTTTTGCCCTACAAATCCTTAGTTCCTGAAAATCAAGGCAAAAACTTTCTAAACACAAATGTATCAGATTTTTGACACATTTAGAAATTTCTGTACTTTTCAAATGAACTTTGATTATTAAATCAAAACTTTCATATCCCAGAGATACAATTCTTCAAGTAGAATGTTTCCCTATATTTACTGTTAGATAGCTATGACATGAATTCCTCAACTGAGTAGAAAAAGGCATTCCTATCTCTCAATAGTCCCATATTTGTTTAGAAGTTGTTCTGTGGTGACAAGCAAGTAGAGGATGTGGTTGACAGACAATGAATGAAACAGGATGTTGGCCAGGAAAGAGGCTGAGCTGGCGCTATCTGTGGCAAGGACAATACAAATGACAGGTTTCATCTGCTGGCTCAGGTTTCTAAATCCCTGACAGGGACTTTCATCGCATCAAGGAAACAGAACAGACTCCTTGATGTTTCTGAATCCTTGCTTTTTATTTCTGGTCAGCTTACCACTTTCTACCCACCCCCACTACCAACTTCACAGGAATTCAAAGGCAGAGAAATATCTGCACAGTTCATCTTTAAGATTGTCAGTGACCTCCCTTTTTATTCTGTAACAGGGTCAAGAAATTTCTCTTCACTTGTCTATGATCAAAAGAACTGCACTGCTCCCTCTAGCAAAAAACAAACAAACAAATAGCAAATCACAAAATTCATGCCTAGAAAATTTACCTCTCTTTTTCCAAACGTTAAAGTATTTAAGTTACCTTTAAGCAATCTTAACACATGCACTCATGGGAAAGCTCAGTTTTGTCAGATTTTATCAATGTCAGAAAAGTATTTTTTAAATAAATAAGAATGCCTTTTTAAAAATACTTTAAAGATAATGAAGGAAAACTTCCCCGATCTCATGAAGGAACTAGACATGCCAAGTTCAAGATGCTTGGAGAGTCCCAAAGTAGTTGGTTCCAAGAAGAAACACAGCAAGACACATCATAATTAAGTTCCCTAAGATTAAAGATAAGGAGAGAATCTTAAAAGCAGCAAGAGAAAAGGAGACAGTTACTTACAAAGGAGTTCCCATAAGACTATCAGCTGATTTCTCAAAAGACACCTTACAGGCAAGAAGGGACTGGAAAAAAGTACTGGAAGTCATGAAAGGTAAGGACCTATGTCCAAGATTATCCAGCAAAGCTTTCATTTACAATGGAAGGGCAGATAAGTGCTTCCCAGATAAGGCCAAGTTAAAGAAGTTCATCATCATTAAGCCATTATTATATGAAATGTTAAAGGGACTTATCTAAGAAATAGATGATCAAAACTATGAACAGTAAAATGACAAGGAACTCACAACTATCAATAACTGAACCTGAAAAAAAACAAAAACTGAGCAAACAACTAGAACAGGAACAGAATCACAGAAAAGGATATCATATGGGGGATTATCAGTGGGGAAGTGGAGAATGGGGGGAAAAGGTACAGGGAATAAGAAGGATAATTGGTAGACACAAAATAGATGGGGGAGTGGAGCCGGCATTAAGAATAGTATAGGAAATGGAGAAGCCAAAGAACTTATATGTACAACCCATGAACATGAACCAAGGGGCAGGGGAATGCTGGAGGGAGGGGTGGTGCAGGGCACAGGGGAATAAAGGGGAGAAAAAACATGGAACTGTAATAGCATAATCAATAAAATATACTTAACAAAAGATTTTAATTTTTTCTCCATGGCTGGTGTCACTCAGTGGATTGAGTGCAGGCCTGGAATCAAAGGGTTGCCAGTTTGATTGCCAGACTACGGCACATGCCTTGTTTCGAGCCAGGTCCCCAGTAGACGGCACGAGAGAGGAAACCACACCATGATGTTTCTCTCCCTCTTTCTCCCTCTCTTCCCCTCTCTAAAAAATAAATAAATCTTTAAAAACGATTTTAATTTTTTATTTACTGGTCTTAGAGAGAAACAGACAGACAGGCAGAAAGAGAAACATCAATTTGCTGTTCTACTCATCCATGCATTCATTGGTTGATTCCCGTATGTGCCCTGACTAGGGTTTGAACCCAAAACCTAAGCGTATCGGGATGACACTCCAAGAAAGTAAGCTGCCTGGCTAGGGCTAAAAATGCATTTTAGAAGTGCACATACTTGACTACCGGCCAAAATGGAAGCGTAGGTGGACACACTGTGCCTGCTCTCACAACCAAAATTAAGGACAACAAAGATTTAGAAACAAGAAAACAACCAGAACTCATAGAAAACTGAACTGTATGGAAGTCCATTCATCCGGACCGGTAAGAGAGGCAGAGTAGAGGCAGGAAAAAGAGGGGGTGTGGACCGGGCACGCAGGCAACAGCGTGCTGGCAGATCTCAGGTGCACAGGTGGTGGCTAGCAGACCCCAGGGGCACAGGGGGCAGCTAGCAGACCCTGGGCACAGGGTGGCAACTGTGCAGACCCAGTGAGGCCGCACAAGGTGGCTCGCTGACCAGGTGGTCCCACATTTGCATGCAGATAATCCAGGCGAAGGGGAAGCGGCAGAAGGGACTGGAATCTGAGAGAGAGCAGAGCAAACACCATTGTTCCTTCTCTGACCCTGCCCCCACATACAGTGTCACTACCCAGTGACTGGGATGCCCCGCCCTGGGGAAAACCTAAGGCTCCACCCCTCGCTACATAACAGCCACGACTAGACCAAAAAACAAAAAAACAAACAAACAAAAAACCAAACCAGAAAGAAAAATGGCTCAAACCACAGAACAACTCAAAGCCCCAGAGCCAATTTATCTAAGTGACCAAGAGATTGCCAACGTATCAGATGCACAGTTCAAAGCCCTGGTGATCAGGATGCTCACAGAATTGGTTGATTTTGCTCACAAATTAGATGAAAAAATGGAGGCTACAATAAGTGAAATGAAGAAAAACGCACAGGGAACCAACAGAGATGGGAGGGAAACTGGAACTCAAATCCATGGAGTGAACCAGAAGGAAGAAACAACCAAACAGAAAAGAAGGAAGAAACAAGAATTCAAAAAAATGAGGAGAGGCTTAGGAACCTCCAGGACATCTTTAAACATCCCAACATCCGAATTATAGGGGTACCAGAAGGGGGAGGAAGAGCAACAAGTGGAAAACTTATTTGAACAAATAATAAAGGAGAACTTCTCCAATCTGGCAAAGGAAATAGACTTCCAGGAAGTCCAGGAAGCTCAGAAGGTCCCAAAGAAGGTGGACCCAAGGAGGAACACACCAAGGCACATCATAATTACATTAGCCAAGATTAAAATGAAGGAGAGAATTCTAGAAGGAGCAAGGGATAAGGGGACAGTCACCTACAAAGGAGTTCTCATCAGACTGTCAGCGGATTTCTCAAAAGAGACCTTACAGGCAAGAAGGGTCTGGAAAGAAGTATTCCAAGTCATGAAAGTCAAGGACCTACATCCAAGATTGCTCTATCCAGCAAAGCTTTCATTTAGAATGGAAGGGCAGATAAAGTGCTTCTCAGATAAGGTCAAGTTAAAGGAGTTCATCATCACCAAGCCCTTATTATATGAAATGTTAAAGGGACTTATCTAAGAAAAAGAAGATAAAAAATATGAACAGTAAAAAGACAGCAAACTCACAGGTATTA
>PVKU01006929.1:0-31388 GCA_004027475.1 Anoura caudifer
TGATCTTGTATTATTAAAATCTGAGCTCAGAATTTTGCATTGAAACCTCACGTTATTACTTATATAATGTTGTACGGTTGGTTCAACAAGCATCTTCTGAGTGTCCACTCTCAGCCTATGACCCTAACCCTCAGAGAGGGCAGGGAAACACAAAACCGGATGTGTCACTAGAGGAGATGCTGAGAGACCCTCAACCCCAAACAAGATTGAAAATGAAATATCATAAATTGTCTTTTCAGGAGGACTTGTTAGGAGGGTCTTCTCTAAGAATCCTTAAAACCATTCAAATAACTGCGTCTCTTTTCACCTGAATCTCTCTTCTCATGATTGAGGTCCATAGCCTCCCACAGTGCTCCTTGTCTCTTGGACATAGGCTCTGGTTTCTCTCTCAGGTATTTGGACTCAGGATGGCCATGTGCCCGCATGGTGCTTTGTTCAAAGACACTCCTTACTCTGGATACCCTGGTGCATACTTGCACAAGTGCATGTGACAGCCCAGGACACCCCACTTTCTAACTCTCTTAGTTGACATCTTCTCAGCTTTGGATAGCTCTGCCAATGGAGAAAACCTTTCACGTTTAAACACTTAAGCACCACCTCTGCTCTAGGGATGCTTTTTTTTTTTAAAGGGCAAGTTTTAAATTATTTTTTGTAAAGAGAGGAAGCAAGGAGTGAATTATATAGGGAAAGGTTTTGCAGATAGGCTAGATAGTTGAACCATTGCTTGCAACATCTATGTCCTCTGGCCACCATCCACAGGTGATTACGGGATGGGCTCACTTCACTCCCATGCCCACACTGCAGTGACTCGGAAGCCCTGCGTCTTCTCGTGCAGGATTATAGGCCATTTGGGGGAATCCTTCAAAGAATGATCTTCCCCTTCTGCTCCAGCTCTCCTGATTCATCTCTGCCACTCTGAAATCTGCTGTAAGGAACCTTGCCATTGTCACTGTCCCCTATGCCGTCATGAGGTCTATGCAAAGGTGAAGTGATCTAGTCCTCTCCAAACTCCTAGGACTTTGGGTGTGAGCTTCTGGCACAGATGGGGAGAGACAAATCATGATGTGACACACCACAAGGTTTAAGGAGGCCCCTGGAAATCTGAGACTTTGGTAAGACCGTCGTAATCTGTCTCCATACAACTAACTGTCCAGGAGGCTAATTCCTAAAGAAATCCATAACGAAAATTGAAATCCCCCCTTCTCTGAGCCCCACAGCACTGATCCCACTAAGTCTTCCATTCATTCCTGGTTACCGTAGTCACCTTCACACCCCCAAGCCTCTCTGGCCATCCCTGGACTCCTGGATGCATCCCCCAATTGTCCTGTACATCCTCTAAGTTGATGTAATTTTGCACCCATCCCTGGTCCCTTTGACTGAATCCTGTGTGTGTGTGTGTGTGTGTGTGTGTGTGTGTGTGTGTGTGAGTGAGAGAGAGAGAGAGAGAGAGAGAGAGAAGAAAGAAAGGAAAGAAGGAAAAGAGTCTACACCTGTCACTACTTAGTTACTCTGTGTGTCCCCTTCCTCTCTTGTATGTGACACCACTGAGAGCACCACCTCCCTGAGAGCCCCACCGAGAGTGAGTTGTTATTCTTGTTCTTCCAGGGTCACCAGGGTAGGAGGCAAGATATGCCTCCTTGGGGCACCTCATTATCTCCTCCAGACACAGCGCCCCTCCATTCTGAAGCTACAGCCAAGAAAAACCAAAGCAAATAAAGTCCTACCTTCCTGGAGGGTGGTGGTGACAAAAAACAAACAACTATATGACATTTGGCTGGTAGTAAATACTACAGACCAATAAAGCAGAGAAGGGGGAGAAACAGCCATGATAGGACCGTACGGAAACTGGTCTGGTGGGGGGTGAACTGCTCAGGTGTCTGAGACAGGAACAGAGTGCAAAGACTCTAAAGGAAACATCTCAGTAGATGAATCATCACCATCCAGGTCTCTATCCTTCATTTCCATGCCTTCTCACTTCAAACAATTTATTCCTCCACCAAATTGCTGGTATCTTTTCACAATTATACCCTAGACCATGTTGTTGGTAATAGCTGAGCCATCTTCAAATTCTTGACTTAAGCATCCTACTCTGTGATAACTACTTCCTGCTTTTTCAGTTCATTTACTCGCTGAGCACTGCCCCCACCCGCAGCTCACAAACACACTGCACTGACCCCAGAACTCTTTTGCTCTCTACCCCTTCCCTCTTTGCTCAGCTTAGATAACATGTCCAGTTCTGCAATCAACAGATAGCCTGTTTTCCCTGCCTCTCACGTCACCTCCACTGAACCAGCACAACGGACACCAACCCTGCTCTCCATAGACTCTGTCTCTCAGTCTAAGTAGCAGAACATGGAGGTAGAAAAGCACATCCCTGCTGATGGATCTCATTTCAAATTGTGATAACAACTCATGGATAGACTTAGCACTGCCTGGCAGTCCTACTGGATTTCCCTAACTCACTCATTCTCTTACCATTTTGATTGCTATTTCACAATGTCTCCTCTCTCCTCCAACTTCTCCAGCCTCCTCCCTCTGGCTGATGACCTCATTCATTATCACTGAGATGATGGAACCAAGAGGAAGACAACTGCCTCATCTTGCTACTTCCTACTCTGCCTGTCAGCCTTTGTCTCTTTTTCTGTAACTCTGCCTTCTCTGCCCGAGACAGTGGCAAATTGGTCCAGAACCCAAGTTCAGCCAGTCCTGGAGTTTTACATTGGACCCCATCCTGCCCCATTGTTCACAGATGTTGCCACTCCTTCAATTATCCCATCTAGGCCTTGCATCATCAAATTCTCTCTTTGTACCGGCTCATTCCCACCAGTACATAAACATGTGGGAAATACCTATGATATTTAAACAACACTAAACAAGTTATCTTTAGGCTTCGTTTCCCATCCCAAGCCTGAGTAATTTCTTTGCTCTCCTTTAAAGGAAAACTTGTAAAAAAAATCTATCTATATTTGCTAGCTCCAATCCACTCTAAATCTCTCTCTTATTCAACCTACTCCACTTAGGTCCCCCCATCCCCCACCTCCCTGCATTGAAACTGTTCTTTTCAAGGTTACCAATAACTTCCTGCTCAATTCCACGGTCAATTTTTGATCTTTATCACACTTGGCCTCCCAAGAGCATTGGACACAGTGCTCTTCCCCAAACCCCCTTTTGACCTGTCTTCTGAACCATTCCACTCCTCTCTTCCTTCTACCCCATGGGATGCTCCTTCTCAACAGTCTTCGCTGCCTTTACCTACCCACTGGGATTAAATATCCTCTATATTCTGTAGACTCTCCATCTTTTCTCTCTGCTCTCATCTCTTCTCTGAGCTCTACAATTACATACCCAGCTGGCTGTTTTTTGCATTCACCTGAAGAGGTGAATATCTAAATGACAAAAGCAGACCTCTGGATTCTGTCTCCAAGTCCTCTTTGTCCCCATCAGTAAGTCACCATCGTGTACCCAGTTTCTTATTTCCCCTTAAATCCTCACTTCCTTTTAACCCCAGATCCAGTCCAATAGCAACTGTAAAACTGTGCATTTCTCATTACCTCATCTGTTACCATTCTAACCAGGATGCTCTCTCTAATCCCTTGTGGGAAAATGAAACGGCCTCCTGATTGATATCCCCATTCTGCTTGCGCTATGTACATCCAGTTCTCCACGCAACAGCTGGAAGGATCTTTTAAAACCATAAATCAGTTCATGGTGTTTTTTTTGTTAAAAGGTAATGATTCCCCAGGGTACTAAAAATAAAATCCCAAACTCCTTACAGTGGCCTCCAAGGGCTCATAGGCTCAGATGCTGGTTATCTTGTCAAACCCAGTTCTTACCACTCGGTAGCTGGAATGCTATTTGCTCGCACTCCTGCACACCTTGCTGCTTCCCTTCACTTCTGTCTTTACTCACAGGTTACCTCTTCAGCGAGGCCTGTCCTGCCCCCTCTGTTTGAAGCAGCACTTTCCATTACTCTCCTCCCCTTTACGGGGTATATTGCTCTTGGTAGTATTTATTCTATGAATTCAATATATCTGTGTTTAAAATTCACTATAACTTACAATATTAACAGAATAAATAAAAGTCCTATGAACATTTCAATAGATGTAAAAACATTTGACAAAAGTGAATGCATAGTCCTGATAAAATCTCTCTGCACACCAGAAATAGAAGGAAATGTTTTCAATCTGGTAAAGGACATCTATAAAAAAACTTCAAATAGCATCAACATTAATTGTTAAATACAGAAAGTTTTTCGCATATGATCAAGAATAAGGGAAGAATGATCACTATCACTGCTCTATTTTTAATATTGTACTGGACATCTTAGCTTTTGTGATAAGGCGACATATAGAAATAAAGGGCATTAGGATCAGAAGGGAATTAATACAACTGTTCCCACTTGCAGATGTCATGATTGTTTACAAAGCAAAGTCTAAGGAAGTCACAAAACAACTACTAAGAATAGTAAGTTAATGTAACAAGATTCCATGGTGTAAGGTTAAGATAAAAAAAAAACTGTTTTGTATATGTTAGCAGAAATCAATTGGAAAATGGAATTAAAAAAATTCTGCTTACAATGGCTTTTAAAAACATAGAATACTTAGAACCAAATATAACAAAAGTCAAGATCTGCACACTGAGAATTATAAAACACTGCTGACAGAAATAAAATAACTAAACAAGTAGAAATATCTACCATGTTCAAGGGTTGAAAGACTAAAATGTACATATCATACATTATCCACAGGGGAGATGCCCAGAACCCCCAGTGCATGCCTGAAACCACGGATAGTGTTTACCCCTATATATACTATACTTTTTCTTACACATACACACACTTTATGGCCTCTCATGGGCATATCCAAATCGTCAGCATCACCTCTGTGATGCGTTGGAACCACTGTTAGGTAAGATAAGGCTTATTGTTACTCAAGCACTGTGATGTCCTGACAGTTGATCTGATGACTTGATGTGAAGTGACTGAGGGGTGGGGAGCAACACGGCATGGTGACTTGGGACAAAGTAGAATTCACATTCTGAGCAGGACAGAGCCGGAGGGTTTGAGACCTCATGACTGTACTCAGATGGTGTGCACCTGAAAACTCATGAAATTGTTCGCTTCAAAATTTCCCATTTAATATTTTCAGACCACAATTGATTGTGGGCAACTGACCTACAGAAAGTGAAACCATGGGTAAGGAAGGACTACCGCAATTTTGTTCATTTGTTTATTGTCTGTGTCTCCCACTGGAATGTTCGCTGCTTGAGAATGAGTTTTTTTTTCCTGGTTCATTCCCTGATGTATTTTCAGTGTCTATTACAGTGCCTGGTGCACAGTAGTTGCTCATTAAATATTTGTTGAATGAATGACTGTGCTAGGATCCAAAACAGTTTGGATTTTGCTCAGAGTCTCACACTGCTTTCCATGAAAACAATCCTGTATGTCTTAATCCCTCTAGTCTTAGTAACAAAAACTGGCTCCAGTGGCCAGCCAGATGGAGAATATCCCCTTCATAGGCTTCCTCAAATTTTCTGTCTATGACCCCCAGACAGAACTTTAGTCTCTACCACTGGCTCCCAGAGTAAATGGAGTGCAGAGACTCTCTGCCCCCTTCAGCTCCTTGTTAGATTAGGTACTGTCTATCAGGGGTAGACAGCAATAGATTCCAATCTAACAGCAGGACTGGGTAGGGCTGGAGGGTTACCCTAAAAGGACAAGGAACCAGAAATCTGGCCACCAAAAGGGAAGTTAAATTTTATAATGGTTCTCAATGGGACAGTGAAGTCTAAAGCTGAGAGAGAAAACCAAAGAAAAAGTCAGGGGATGGATAGACCTTGGAGTGCAGTAGGGCAGTAGGGAGGGAGAGCACAGGACAATTGTTAGGACCAGGCTTGTCTGTCTCCTGGAGAGCAGAGGATGGCTCATCTATAAAGGACTGGGAACCCCGAAGGATTGGAAGTCAGGTCCAGTCCTGATTTAAAACCCAGGTCTATGCATGGGGAAAGCTCTGGCTTTCCCTGAGACTATCTTTCCTTCTAAAACAGGAATTTTACTACCTGCCATGCCTGCCTTGTAGGACCATTGTGATGATCAAATGAGGATTGCTATTTATTAGCTGAGACTCATCATTATGAAAGTTCTGAAGAGTGCACAAGTTTGTCTTCAGAGTTCATTATTTAAGGTGAAGTGAATCCCCATAATATAAAATCCTTTTGTATTCAAATATAAGTATAAAAATCCACTTTGCTGCCATGTATACGATTGTAGGGAAGACAATTCATGCCTTTGGTCACCTGCAATAGTGTGCAAAACTGCTAGTCACTATGTCATCTTCTTATGTATTTGGAAAACACCTCTTCCACACTTGGTCTTGCTTCCAGCTCCATAATCCCTTTCAGAGGCTCTTTTATAAACTATCCAACAGCAGAAAACAAGCATCGAATAAATACAAGATTCTAACAAAGAAGCATCTAGTACTTGGAAGAAAGACGTGATTCACTAAGAATAATTACCTAAATCTCCCACTTAAAAACATCAACATTAGGTTTACATTAGTCACAACATTAAGGCGTTGTTGGATCGTGCACAGCTTATTTTTGTAATGAAATCTTCTTGGTAAATTAAACTATTGAAAACAGGGGGAGAGAGGTCCTCCTGGTTTACATGACGACAAACACACAATAACTAGAAAGCATCGTTTAAATTAACTGCGCAGAAGTAGAATATTTAATACTATTGAGTGCTTTGCCCTTTATGACAAAGAAGAGCTGTAAGTAGGTCACATCAATGACAAGAAATGTCGCATTATCCCGAGCTTCACAGACAGGCATGTGTATCTCATGACATTTCTTATTTGCTGCTTTGAACATTTGCTTCTCATCATTGTTTTTTTTTTCTTAGTGAATTTACCCGACTTTAGGTTGTTCTGTGCCCTTGTCTACAACTGTAAAAGGCAATCCACCAGTGCAGTTTTTCAGGAACTGGAAAAATCTAAACCATTGTTTCTGTGGAGCTGAAAAGTGAGATTAAGACATATGAGAGGAAGGAAGAACACGTTTGTGACCTGTCTCGATTCTAAATGATGCCAAAGCATGAACCATATGGCCGAGGCCCCAATGCTAGGAAGTGGCCAAACTGGGATTGTAGTTCACTTCTGACTCTAAACATTGTTCTTTTCTACAGACACAGCACTGTCTCTTGTGGGAAGAATCACGTGATGCTTATAAAGGATTTGGATGGAAATAGTGACAATCAGAAATGTTACAAAAAAAGCCATTTCATACAATGGTTTGAAATATCCTGTCCCCATTTGATACAGGGATTTGTGATGGTCTTCATGACCTACCACATCAGAGACAAAAATAGCCTTTGGCCCAATTGCTTAGAGTTTGAAATAAATCAGAGAAAGGCAATCAATCAGTCAAATATTTTTCAAGTGTCTTCTGTTTGCTCAACACTATACTAGACTCTGTGGGAAATGATAGTTCACACATCAAAGTTCTTCGGCAGATAAGAAGTGAAGTGAAATAGTATTACTGTTATTAGAGAAAAAACTATATAAGGTGGTCCGGCTTCAAAGAACTTAACATCTTAATGTGGGGGAGGAGTTTTCAAATAACAAAAGATCCTTATTATCATAAACAGCATGTAAATGTACTGAATGTATTTAATCAGTGGTTAGATACAGGGGCAGGAAAACCTATTCTATAAAGGGCGAAGTGGCAAATAGTTTAGGTTTTGTGGGTCAGACTTTCTCTGTTTGAGCTACTCAACTCAGCTGTCATTGTGTGAAATCAGTCACTAGAGGTTAAAGGAATGAGCATGCTTGTGTGACAATAAAACTTTATTTACAAACACAGGTGGCCCTCTGTTTTTGATCCGTGGGTTGTAGCCTGCTAACCCCTCATTTAGGTTGAATATGAGAGCAGACTGCAGAAGTGATCACTGTTAAACGGTCATAGAAGCCTTATTGTACCCTTTTATTCAGGGCTGACCCTTTTGCCAGACACTCTATGTGTTGAAATTTAAGGCCCCCCAATGTAAGTTCCCAAGATTACACAATTCAGTAGTAGGCTGGCTTAGACGTAAACTCCGGTCTATCTGACCTCAGATCTCTCTCTCACCACAGTTAAACTACCCCTGTTGGCAGACCTGCCCATTTCCCCACATCTTAGAGAACATGGGACTTGAGCTGTTAATCACAGGACCACCTGTTGCACAATGGGGGGTCGGAAATCACACGGAATACAATGGCTCCTTGGAGAATTGGTTCTCACATTTTGTAGCATGTTATCCTCAGGAGTTTTAGAAAAGACAAATGCCCAACTCACATCCCAGATGATTTAAATCAGAATCTCTAGGGTAGGACTCAGGCATCAGCATTTTTGAAACGTCCCCCAGTGATTCTAAGGTCCAGCCAAGTTTGAAAACCACTGCTCTGATGCACTGTGTTGTTATCAATGTCTGTCTTAGGTCAATGGTATCACCTGGAGTTACGCAAGGTGGGCGGTCCTGGGCTGAACCTCACTGATAAATTAAACATGTTATTAATGGAATAATTCACTGACTATTTATACAGCATCCTCTGTGAATGGTGCCAGACACTACTGTAGGTCGTGAACAAACAATGGAATGGTATAAGCTAGTGATGGAAGCATCACGAAACTGTCTTTGATTATGTTAAACTATTATATTTCTTTTTTGTTTTGTTGTTAGAGGTGTTTAGAGAAATATCTATATGCATTTTATTAATATTCTTTTTAAATTAAAAATGTTTCAATTATAGTTGACATACAACATAATATATAGTTTCAGGTATTTGCTGTTTTGGTGTCCAGTTGCTCTTTTCTGGAATAGCTCAGTATGCATGGTCATGGGAGGTACCCCCACCCCCTTCAGTGATGGAGGCTATAGGGGCCCCTTTTATGCTGGCAGAGCCACAGCAGTATGTGGGTGATGTAGCAGTCGCAACCAAGGACTTTGGATCTTGAGCCAGAGACCCAATGACATGGGCCAGTTGAAGGTCATATTCGTGCCAGAAGCACTGGTGGCCTTTGGCCAGCCCATTGGTTTCTGTGGTTCTCTCTGCCTAGCAGTTTACCAGTTTTCCAAACTGGTCTCCAGTCTCCCACTGACTCTCAGGTCCCTAGTACTTCCAATGAATTGCTCTTTTGGTTAAGATTGCTGAGTCCGCTGGTGTGGATTGCAACCATGAACTCTGACGGACTTCCCCATTTTGAACACAAGCAGGGAAGTGGTTGTTCCACGGTCTCACAGCTAGTAAGGGAGAAACAGGATTGAAGTGCTTCTGTCTTATTCTAAAGCGCACATTCTCTCCATCTACTACTCTGTTTTGCACACAGAAGATGCTCAATGTATGTTTGCTGCCTGTGATGCTGCTGATGGTATTTCATAGTTCATGGCTTTCTTTACATCAACTGGGGAGCCATGCAATTCTTTATTGCTCCGCTGTTTTCATGTGTCTAATACCTTCACCTGGTACCTGATACTCAGAAAGCATGTACATGTAGGAAGATGATTCTGTTCATTTATTTCTAACGTTAATTAAGTGCCAGGTGCTTTACCTACATTATCTGATTTAAGCATCCAAATAATGTGAGGAGATACAATTTATTTCCATTACCCTCATTTTACAAATGAATGAATAGGGGCTCAGAAAGATGACGTATCCTTTCCAAAGGTCATGTGCTGCTAGGTGTTGGATCCAGGAGTCATTGAGGACTGACTCCCAAGTGGATGCTTTAACCTTTAAGCTTCCCTGAATTACTAAATTTAATCCAATGTGCACATTCCAAAAGAAAAAGTCAGTTTATGATATTTTCAGATTAAAAGGAAACTTCAAGGTTATTACTGCTGCAAATATTTAACTCATGCCAATTTGTCACTCATCCACTCAACAGGATCTAGCCCTATATTTTTAACTTCATTTCACAGGTTGGAAGAAATTTCTTTTAGGACAAGTAAAGCCTTGAGTAAATGGTTCTTTCTCCCCACCCCCACCCCTGAGGGAATCAACGATGGTAGGTGGGAAAGCACTCTGGGAGCAAATTTTACATATCATTTTATCTATGGATTAGTTTCTTGATGGTGTTTTTAATTATTTAAACATTGAGAAAAAAGTACAAAATGACAGATTTTTCCTTTCTCTTGCTGGTTTCTGTCCGTTATGGGCTGTCCATTAAAGTCACTTGGGGTTGGTTACCTAGGCAATGGCTGGCAAACTGGGGCTTTTAGATTGATCACCAGATTGATGGCAGGAAGGTGCATCACGTGATGTGAATTTAGTTGCTTCTAAGTGGAAGAGTAGAAATTGCTGAGCATTATAAAAGAATCACCGGAACCTTCCCCCCACTACTCCTTAATTTTAAAGATGAAACAAATGATCCTTTTTCAGGAAGTCACGGGGATGGAAATTTGTCTTCAGAGGAAGAGGGTCTAATGATTCCATGACCATCTCTGACTTCACGGTTGGAAGGAGACACTGTATTCGAGGTGTGTGTGTCCAGGATATAAGCAAACTCAGCTACCCTTAAGTCAATGAAGAGTGATGTTTCCTACTTTCTTCACAAGGATGAGGATTAATATATGCGCAGCTCACTGAGTTCCTCTGAGAAGCACCATTACTTTAACGGTACAGCATGTTGTACCGAATCTCTAGAATAGAATAGTGAGCGTGTTGAGTACAAAGCAGCTCCATAGCTAAAACACCATTATCTACGTGATAAAAAGAGTAACTGAAATGCACCCTAATGAAAGAACCGATGAAAGTTAGAGTTTCTTAGTTTAAAAAAAAAAAAAAAATGCCAGGACTTAAAAAATAATGTGAGGACACAGAAAGCAAACATTTGCTAACTAGCAACTATGAGCTAGGTACTTTCACTCTATTTCTAATTTAATCCTATAATGAAAGGAGAAAATTTGAGAACTTGGTTTCACAAATATTTATTGAGCACTTAATACATGCCTGTACCCAGCTTCAGGGAAGATCAGTAAATAATCCAGGATTAGAAGCCACTTTTGTTCTACTCTAAAGGTATAAAATTTTTCCCTAGGGATTTTTATATCAGAAAAGAAGAGTGGAAAATTAAACAGCCCATCTGGGAGTTTTATTGTAAGAACTCATCTAACTTGCAAAACTCAATGTGCGTGCATGCATGCACACATGACTTTGCTTTTTTCTAAGACTATCTCTGGCAGGTTAAAATCTCCTTAAAAAATTGCCTTCTAGTTTGTTTGCGCCTGCAACGATATAGCAGTGGTTTATCAATAGAGGCAGCAAGCTTTTATTAACTATCTATATGTTTGAGGCACTGTATCTAATGCATAACCTCTAATCCTGACCCAACCTGTGAGAGGGGAACTGTAGTTGTCCCTAGGCCACAGATGACAGGATTAAGTGTTCAGAACACTGACTTGCCCAAGGTCACACAGCAGTGAGTGGCTGATGAACTTTACACATTTTTTTAAATCTAGGTCTAATTCCAGAGCCTATTCTCAGAATTTCCCCAGTGTTTTCCTCTCCTTTGAGCTAGAACTGATTTTTTTTTTCCAGCCAATAGTGGTGAATGTCAAAGTTAAAAAAAAAAATAATGGGAGAAAAATGGAAAATCCTCTTCATTAGCATATTTTTTCCTGCAAACGAAGAAATTAACATTATTCAATTTATCAGTGGAAACCTTGATTGAGAGTCTAACATGTAAATGTTTCTCTGCTACCAGACTTGACAACCTCCGAGCTGCAGAGACCGACAACATTCAGCGTAGAGTTCCAGGTGTGCTCATCTCCCCAGGTGACAGATTTCTCTGTGTTCTCTAACATGGAGTCAGACAGGTACCACTCCTGAGGGGGTGGGAGGATTTCCTGCAGTTAGGGTTAAACAGGGTAACCCAGGCAGCGGGCTGGAAGAATGTTCAGCACAATGGGAGCATCATCACGTGGTAACACTCTATGTAATAATAACCACCACTGTGCTTTGTATAACTCATTTATATAATGATGCTATGCAAATGCTGTTATAATTTCCAGATTTAAGATAACCACTTCTTTCTCATCCCCTAAAAAAATTTAAAAAATAAAAAATAAAAAAGCTACTGGCTCTGAAATTCCACCATTAAAACTCTATTCCTTTCCCTGTAGGCTTTGGTGCTGTCTAAAATATGGCAGTTGTCTGTCACATACACCTCAGAGAAACTAAAGGATTTCCGACTGGACTTCAATGGAAGGGAAGGGTGGGAAGGTCACAGAAGCAGAATTTGAGAGCTGGGAGGACCTTTGGGAGCACAGAGTCTCACTTCCCTGTCACCCATCAGGGGGAGAACCTTGGATGGAGAGAGAGTTAATGAGTCGATCTTTCTTCTTTAACATTTGCCCCACTTCCCACCATGGATGTGTCTGTGTGTGTGCCCGTGTATCCTACAGATCATCCATCTTCCTCCCTCTGGGGTTCATTGGGGCAAAGCTGATTGGCTTCAGGGGGCTGTGTGCCAGCTGGGCCTCTTTGGCCTCTGTTTTTCCAGGTGGCCTCTAATAGACTGAGGCCGGATTTGTACTCACTTCACCTGGAAGAAGAATTAGGGCCAAGAGGGGACTGATGGTCAGAGATCAAAGGTTAAGAGGGGTTAAGCCTTCATCCCAGGAGATCACACCCATCGGCCCTGAGACAAGTCCCTCACAGGTATTTCCACAAACCTAGAGCACAGGTAGGTCTGCAGGGAACAGCCATTCATTTACTAAGGGCACAGTATCTTCCTGGTGTGGAAGATCTAACTAACAGGCTCTGGTTTGGGGCAAGTCACTGCCTCGCAGGGCCTTATTTCCCTGTATTTCCAGTTAGGAACTTGGATATGACTGATTGACAATCAGTTGCAGATAGTTCATGGTCTCGTGCTTTCCTATGATACATATGGGCAGTTTTCCAGTCACTAATGCTGTATAACAAACCATCCCACACTGAGTGGTGTAAAATGATGACCATCTTGTTTAGCTCACAGATTATGTGGGTCAAGAATTGAGGCAGTGAGCAAAAGAAATGTTTTATCTCTGTTCCACAATGTCTGGGCAACTCAAATGGCTTTGGGGAGACTCAAGTGGCTGACGGTGACTCAGACATCTCAGAGGTGGGATCATTTGGAATTATTGTCTGGTACCTGAGCTGTAATGACTCATCCAGACCACCTGTAGATGGCCTCTCCATGTAGCGTGGTCTTCTCATGGCATGGCATCTGATTTCCCAGAAGGATGGAGGATTAGAGACCCACAAGGCTCATCTTCCTTTGGACACCAGTTGGTTCCAAGGGGTTTGAAAATACAGTTAATAGATTATTCACTAGCCGACAAACAAGACATCATAATCTGCCCTGCGGGGTCTTGGTTCTTATGCCGGGAACTGCCTGGGGGCATTCCTCTCTCTTCATCCATCTAAACCTTGTGATTCCTTCAATGCCATCTCTCCAGGAGGCCTTCCCCTAGATTTGTTACATTTCTGTCTCTACCCTCTTTTCCTGGGAAACCTATAGTCATTCCATGATTCTACTAACCTCCATGCAATAATGAATCCTCAATTTAGGACATCAGTTCACTATTTCAGATGTTTCCTTTGAGAACCTGATTTGTGTATCTAACATTCTCCTTGACACCTCCACGTGTGCACTCAGCAGGAATGAAAACTTATGTCCAAAATAGAGCTCTTGACTCTGCATTCTCCTACCCCTTCCAAACAAGCCAGTGTTTTCTTTCTTTACCCTTCCTCCTATCACTGACCATTCTTGACCATTTTGAGATGGTTTCCAAGAACCAAGTCTCAAGGAAGTGGCCGAACTTTATTCTGATTCTGGACATCCTTCAATATCAAATGTCTGTAATGGAGCGAGCAGACAATATCTCAACCTGAGGTGGGCCGGGGAGATGATGGGACTGTCAGCAATTAGAGCAGGACTGTTCTGCTCCGTCCTTCTCAAGCTGGTGAGATTACTAACAGGAAAGGGAGACTTCAGGAGCCAGAAGACTCAGGTATGATGTTCTCTGTTATATTTCAGCAGAAGTTAGGCAGCGGTGCGAAGGCCTGACATCCTGCCAGTGTGGACTCCCCTTAACTTGAGGAGACATTAGTATCATAATCATAACTAGGTTTGTTTTCGAGCTGAATGGGGACCTCCAACTAGATTTAACTCTCTTGATGTTGGAGGTCGTGACATGGTCTCATTATCTACTTTCATGCCCTGTGTATTCCTTCTCCACAGATATCTGAGATTGACTTTGATCAAGTAGATGCCATAAACAATTAATGAAGCAAGCTGGCACATCAATATGGTTTCCTATTTGGGTATAAATTTATCTTCTTAGAGGAAATGATATCTAAAAGGACTGAGCAATTTGCACATCCAGATCTCAAATTTCTATGCCTTGGTACATTGCTTGTACGTTACTCATATCACATATCATAGGGAAGGGGAAAGAAACTATAATTTGTGAGGCATGCCTTTGGTGCTGTGACATTTATATACATCATTTTACTTTACTCTCACAGGAGTCCATTGCGAAAAGCAAGGTTAAGAGAGATCCAGTAACATGTATAAGTTTATCTACCTAAGTAAGCGAGTTGAATTTGATCTAATTGATTCTAAGTTATAGGTGAGGAGTCCAAGGTTTAGAGAGATTCAGCAAGGTGTTCAAGTTCAAGACCAAGATTTATGTCCATATGTCTTCTTGCTACATCTGTGCCCTGGGTCTGATGTCACATCCCCTACAAACACCAACTCCAACAACAATGACCCTGCACAGATGAACAGAAAGATCAATATTGGATCCAGTTCTCCTGACCTAAGGTGGAAATCTAAGAACAAATCTCTCACAAGGAAGTTGCTAAGCACACTTGACATCTCTCCTAGGGATACTGAGAATGGACGATAGTTGAAAGGACTGGTAAGTGCCTACTATAATTTGTCTAACATTTATACCTGCTCTTAATTACCTTCTTGCTGAAAATAAATAGTGTTGTTTTGAGGAACTGAAAGAAATGTTTTTAGAGTAGAAATGTCTATTTATTTCCATAATAGAAAATTGACTATGTTATTGATTAATATGTCTCATCTGCCAAGTCTTCCTAATTATAAATTTGAAAGGTACACCCAGTAGCATAGTAACTGTCAAATAATTACTGATGGAAAGCTGTTGCTGTAAGTCTTGATATGAGTTTCTTCAATGACAGACTGACAGAATGAGACACCAAATTAAATGTTTTATTTACTAAGTAAAATGTTTTTGTCCAGTTCTGTCTCCAAAGAATTAATTAACAAAATAATCTTTTTATTGGACCTCACCCAGTGCCAGCCCAGAACCATGCTTACAAAGTTGCTATCTCGGGTCCCAGATTAATGCTGTTTTAATTTGAAAATTCATTGATTGATAGCTCTTTATTTTTATCTTGTCAGAGATTCTCATAATCCCCAATACCTTTCGCTGGATGAACAATAATTTTCTCACTTAAATGTCAACATCTCTGATACATACATTTAAATATTAGCCAAACAGATTGTTACATGAGATTTATTTTTAGCATTTCTCACATTTTATATGCAATAAAGGATCTCAGAGATAGTTTCTTATCTTGATTTGCTCTCTGATTTGGCAGGGATTAAAGCTGTAGTCTGTCACAGGCCAAGATTGTGTCAAACTGCTTGAACTTCTGATGAATACACACTACTGAGACTAATAAACTCTAATTATACCACGGGCCTCTTCCGTACACCACCAATACTGGCCCAGAATCAAGGATGAATTTTGAATGGCTGTTTTCATTGCATCTCAGGTAACAGCGATGTTGCGTTGAAAGTAAGAGGGAAAGGAGACTGCCTCCAAATGGCCATACGTTTGAGTAAAGATGGGAACCAACTAATTACCCCTGAGCAACTCACGTGCTCCTCGGTATTCTTGTGCCCTTTGAGACTGAAATCTTGTCTTGAACTCTAGGAATATATTCTCATTCATTTTATTGACTTCCTCTATATTCTCTCCATTCTCTCTTCCAGAATTCATTTGGAGATGTTAATATCATAATCTCCTTTCTTACTTTCTACCTTTTTATTCTTTTGCACAGCATTCTAGGCTAAGTCTACCAATTTTCCATGCTGTTCTCTGTATATATCTATCCTACTGTTCAGACTATCAAATTTGTTTCAACTTTTAGGATTATATTGTCTATGATGGCTAATTAGCCTCATATCTTAAGAGACTATTTTTATTTCATGAATACCTTCCTTTGTTCCTGTGAAAATATTTACATTTCTTTCTTTTAAACTCTTTTCCCCTCCCTCCTTATGTTTCATTGGACATTAGTTTTCCATTTTCTGAGCTTGGTGTTTCTGTCTTATATTATTAGTTTCCTAGGTCTGCTATTACAAATAGCCACAGACAGGGTGGCTTAAAACAACAGAAATGAATTCTCTCAAATTCTGGAGGTTAAATGTCTGAAATCGAGGTTTTGGCAGGGCCATCCTCCCTCTGAAGGCTCTGGAGAAGAATCGAGCTATCAATCCTTCCTTACTTCCTTTACCTCTACCTGTTCCGTTGCAGTAGGAAAACATATGACATGCAACCTACTCTCTTAACAAATTTTAAGTGTGTAGCACAGTGTCATTAACAGTATACACATAGTTGTACAGCAGATGTACAGAACTCTTTCATCTTGTGTGACTGAAACTTTTTATTCATTGAACCACTTCCCCTTCTCACAGCTCTTGGCAACCGCCATCCCACCTCCAGCTTCTAGGAGTCTGACTGAGATAGATACCTCCTATAAGTGGAATCATACAGCCTTGGTCCTTCTGTGACTTGCTTGTTTTACTTACCATGATGTCTTCAAGCTTCATCTGGGTTGTAGCATATGCTGGGGTGTTGCCTTTTCTCACTGTTCACTGGGTTCAGGTTTTATGCCTGTTTGGTATCTGAGACTCCCGACCTTCAAGTCTGTGGCTTCTCTTTGTTACCATCTGTCTTCAATGGTTGTGGGAAAACAATAGGACATTCCAATAATGGCCTTTCAGTGTTTTTTTTTCCTTTAATATATGGGGCTCCCCATTCTTTCTAGGTATACCAAACATCTTAGGGCACTATCATGGTCCTTAGCCAAAACACCTGTGCTGATGACTCCGGCTTGGATGGGGTGCGGTGGGACAGGAAACTCGGCTGCCCACGGCTTGCCACAGAAGGGGCTAAAGTGCCTGGATGCTTAAAATATGGGCTCCCCAACCAATCACCTTGATGTTTGCTGCAGAGTTCTTCTCCGCAATGCATTGTCTGTAATGCAACGTATGCATTGTCTCTAATCTTGGAGCATCCCCAGAACCTGGGAAGCCCCTCCAGGTGTTTTAGGCCATGTTTTCATCCCTCGATCTGGTTTAATTTGCCTTCAGTTTCTCAGGTGTTTCTCTGATCCACTTGTCCTTTATTGACTTTTATCCCTGCTATAGACGTCATCTTTTTCAAATATATTCTACCAGTTTATATAGGGTTTGGGGATAAGCGTGGACTGTTCCCTGGGCCAGGGCACATGCCTTTTTTTTTAATGTCATTGGCAGTTCTCTGTTGTGGTGCACACTAAACTGCCACAGGGGGAAAGGTCACGAAGAATGCATTAGGCATTTGCCTTTAGTTAGTTGCAGGTGAATGGCTTTGAGGTTCCAACCAAGGTGATCATTCAGGGTGTGAAAGACCCATGTCAGCCACAGACACCCATCCAGTCTTCTTATCTGTCAAATGAGGAGTTGTACTAAATTACCTCTAAGCCACTGCCAGTTTGGCCATTTTCAGATGTAAATAGATTCACAGTGACCAGGACTCAAGGATTCCTAAACCTGGCTGTGCGTCAGGATCACTGAGGAGTGCATTAAAAATAAAGGTTCTGACCCAGCCCTGGAGATTCTAATTCTGCAGGGCTAAGTGAGGGCCTAGAAATATTTATTTTTAATGGACTTATGTGATTCTGCCAAGTCCATCCTTAACCTGCCTGGCAACTGAGAACCACTAGAAGATTTGAAAGCTGTTTGCAGGCAGCCCAGGTCAGGGTCATTCTTGATAGTTTAAAAGGTCTCATTGGATAAAAACACTGACTTCTCCCTGGTGCCAGTAGCTCCCATCCTGGATTCTGGGCCTTGAAACTGTTAGCAGATGCAGACGGACCCAGAACGGGTCGGCCTCAGGCCAGTTGGTAGTGTGTGGGTTCTTGACTTTGGACAGGAAAGAGTTCACAGCACAAGTCCAGGTGATTTTATTTATTAAAACTGGGGACAGAGAAATGAAGGAAGTGCTTAGGATAGAAGAAGCCTAGGTGGGGCTGCTTTGGCTCCCTAGAAACATAATAGGATAGAAGTAAGCAGAGGCGCAGCTGCATTGGCTCATTGAGAAATAAAAGTCACAAGAAAAGGGAGGCAAGGCGAGGCTGCTGTTGGCTCACTGGAGAGTCAGAGAAAAAGGAGGCCTTGGAGACAGGGTCAGGGCGTAAACCGGGTGAGCTGTCACTGCCTGTTGCTCCCCTGGTTACAGGTCTCATGGGACCCTTAGAGTTTGTTTGTTTGTTTGTTTAATACTTGCCTGAGGGCATTCTTACTGATTTTAGAGAGAGGGAAAGGGAGGGGGAGAGAGAGAAGTATCAATGTGTTGCCTCCTACACATACCCCAACAGAGAACCAAACCCACAACCTGGGCATGCTCCCTGAAAGGGAATCAAACCCATGACTTTTTGGTTCCCAGGATGATGCCCAACCATCTGAGCCACACTGCCCAGGGCAAGACCCTTGGAGTTTAGGAGACAGAGAGCGGAGAGGATTGGGTGTGCTCTAGCAAGAGAGAGTGTACAGTGGGTCCTTTGTCTTGAGACTTTTTATCTTTCTTTAGCCAGACAGAATCCTAGGGGAGGTTTCTGAGGAGGGTCTTAACAGAATATGCATTAGCTTTCCAAGTACATCCTTCTATATGCTGATTCATCAAAATGTGTGCATGGAGAGGTCAGGGTGATTTTCTAGTTTTATTTTTAAAGAATGTCACTGAAGAGGGACCAGGATGGAGGCCGGTCTGCCCTGGGAAAGTCTGGCATGTGTAAACTTAAGTGCCCTTGGTTAGGGAAGGCACAACCTTAGCTGGCTATAAATTGCCTCAATTGCTTGGTCTTGTCTAATTATTTTGTGTTAGTTTCCCCTATTCTACTTGTCAAGGAATTTCCCCAGCTTCTTACTCTCCTGCCTGAAAGCCAGCCTCCATCTGTAGACCTCTTCCAGACTGCATTATTCAAACTCATTTGGGGGCTAGGGAAGGCTTTGCACTTTACACTTTTTGATTCCTTTTTGATAGAATACATATAGTCCCAAAGAGGCAGTGGGTTTTAGGAAGGGAATACAGCCCTCCAACTCTGATTTGACTCACTGTGCGATGCTGGGCCAGGAACTCAGCCCGGTGTCCCAGCTTTCCTGGTCTGGAAAACGGGGAGTGCCAGCCGTGGCACACGTCGCATGCCACTAGCACAGTGTTTTGAAGCTCACAAGTGCTCTGAGGATTAATAAGGTGCTTGGAAAAAGGGCAGTTTCTAAAACCATGGGGTTCGGATTCATCATTGACAGGGAGCCAGCAGTGCTGTGTGTGCTGGGAAGAATACAAAATTAGAGATGATCTGATTTGATTCTAGGGGAGACCAGCCCAGGCAAAGGACAGGCATCTTCTCAAAATTGGAAGCTTGGGAGAGAAACTGACATAGGATAACTTGGTAGGAGGGACAGGCAGAATTAAAAGTCCATCTGATGTTTATGGACATGAATTTAAGGAGAATGCTGTCAGCTTGGGTAGGTGCCCCCTCACCCCCTGCTGCTCCCAGCTACACCCAGCTCCCTGGAGCAGGCCCTGACCAGGCTGAGTATTGGAGTAAACCAGTATTTTGGTTTTGCAAGTAGGCAAGTATAAGGGAGAAAGGGCAGGCAATTGACTTGATGGAATATGCATGGGCATGACTATGAGGACAAAGTAGCCTATTTAAAATGCACATCACAGGAGGGCTGAGTGAAATGCATTCTCACCTGGAGATGGAGGAGAAAGGGCCTGGGCCACCAATTTACCAAGTGGTTAAATTACTCTTTCCTTCCCAGGACAGGTGGAAATTGAAGTATTACCCACATGGAGAGTCCTTTACTAAAAGTCAGGAAAGCAGCGGGAGCAGGGACATTGGAGCGGGAAGTGTGGCAGGGTCCGAAGGGACAATGTTTTCTGAGTGTGCCGAAGTTGAGTTCCCTCCTCGTTCAGGACAATGTTTACTCATAAGCTGTGTATATGTGTGTGCACAGCTCTCAAAAACTAAAGACGTTGTGAACTATACACCAATACCAGACATTAATAAAGGAGAGTAAAATTAAAGAGAAATAGAAATAGAGGTTCTGGTATTTTCTTCCTGCACCCAGGAGACCATTGTTTTCATTTCCTGCATAACACTCCCCCTTCGGGAAAACAATCTTCCAGCCCACGCGCTCATGAGAATCACCTGCAGATCTTAAAAGGCATATTGTGATTCCCTAGGTCTGGGCGGGAGCTGAGTCTAACACGCTCCCCTGGGGTACAGTTGCTGTTGGTCCAGAACCAGACTTGAGGCAGGAAGACGGGAGTTGAGACTGTGGCGCCTGCTCCAGCCCCTAGTGACAGGTAAAACAGTGATGCCTTTTGAGGGGGAGGGGGATGTGACACAGAGGGTAGTAGTAGAAAAGAGGGAAGGCAAGGACCTAGTATGTTTTGGTACCAGGTATGTAACCGCATTGAGCTATCTGTTTAGTATAAACTATCTTAATTCAGTCTGACAATAATCAACATTATACCCATTTCATAGATGAGCAACTAGAGCTTCAATGAGATTAAAATCTTTGCCTGGATATGGCAAATAAGCACAGAATAACACATACAAACCCAGGACTTTTCACACTACAAATAAATACCTGGTTTATCGTAGAAAAAATGGGAAGGCATATAGGCAAAAATTAAACTCCTTTGTATTCCCACCACCCCAGAATAACTGCCATCAACATCTTGCTTTTATTTTTTTTGTGTGTTCACAAAAAAGTTGGATCCTTTCTCGGGTGGTGTAGAGGTCTGAGTTTGAACCTTGGCCACATCACTGATGAGTAAAACCTTGGGCAAGTCAGCAAACTCGATGCCTGTTTTCCCATCTGTGACATGGGGATAATAATAGGACCAAAACAGAGTTTTTGCGAAGATAAAATTAATCATATGTGAAGTACCTGGATCACTCCTTGGCAGATAGAAAGGGCTCAGAAAATATTACCAGTTATTACTTTTATTATTCTTACTTGTAGCAGACACACAAATAGCAAAAGCTATGCAGATTAGATGTACCAAGATTCCAACAGTTCTCAGATTTGCTACAGCAGCTTCTTAGATGTGCGCCTCACCAGGCCTCCCCTTTGGGGTTTTAAATCAGTAAATTTGGGGGGATTTGCATAGAAATCTGAGTCATAGATAAGTTCCCAGGTGACTGCGTGGCCAGTGGCCTGGGGACCACATTTTGAGAAAACCTGCTTGTTCATGTCTCAGTATTCCTGTCTGGGCAGGGGGCGGTGGGGGCGGGAGGGCTTCTGTTCTGGCCTTCTCTCTACAAGCCTGCACCACTGATAAGAAGTCTGGATGCCAATGTTTAAATATCACATTATCATGATTTTGCTATTTATCTTAGGCAGGTGTTTTGCACTGTCCTGGCCAGAGCCTCTCATTTCAGAGCAGCAAGCTCTGACAGCCGGGCCGGGCCAGGCCCCTAGAGTATTTCTCTCACAGTGTCTCTGCCTCCCCCAGCCCAGGCTGCACACTTGCTTGCACACTCGCCCTGTGGCCCAGCGAGGGATGCCGGTGCACCTCCCTCTGCAAGGCAGCCCGTTCCTGTTCACTGTGGGATCCCAATGCCTCACATGGGGTCCGGAACACAGTAGGAACTCAGTAAGTGCTTGTTGATAAATAAACTCAATTGCATTAAATAGCCTGTTCAAACCGACTTTCCTGCTAACTAAACAACCAAGGTGTGTCGACCAAAATTAACCTACCACACACTTTGTGTTAGAAGGCAGGTCAAAAACCAAAGTGCTGAAGGCTTTTTTTCAGGAGCCCAAGCAGATTAGTGCAGGCTCTTTGACTTGGGAAGAAGTACTTAGCCGAGAGTATAGGAGAGGGTGTGAGCATGTGCCTTGCACACCCGCAGGGCTCAACAAAATGCCGCTTCCTGTCCCCTCTCCCCTGCCACCCAAAGACTCAGAAGGTTTGGATTCCAAATGGTGACTGAGGTTTATTTACAGATGAGGAAACCAAGGACCAGTGAGGTTAGGTCACAGGCCAAAAGTCACACAGCAAGTAAATGACCCAGTGGGGCTTTGATCAGAGCCAGATGCTGCTTCCCTTCTCCAGAATCCTTTCCCTTTCTATTTAATCAGAGTTTCCAGAAGTTGATTTGCTAGCCATTTGCTTCAAAATCACACCTAAGTCTTGCAAACTGCAGAGTCTAGCACTCACTCTATTGAATCAGACCCCCCTGGAGTGGGGCTAGGAACCTACATTTCTGATGAAACAAGCAGGTGAATGATATACATGCTGAAGTTCAAGAGTCAGGGCAAGCCAACTTGTAACTAAGAAACTAAGGACATCCTGAAATCCATCTTAGAGAGGCTCGGATTCTGAACCCCACCCACTCATTATTTAAAAAAATTTTTAAACTGTTACAGCAAATGCTTCATTGAAACCCACCATGAGTGGCTGGTAGCACCGGCTGGCAGCTGGTGCCGTTGTCTAAAACCTCCCCTCTGTCCTAAGGTCACCACCTGGATGGCAGTCGATCTCCCTCCCTCTTAGCAGAAAAGCAAGGGGGTGACTTTAAAAAGCCAGCCACAAACTATAAGAAGCAGCTCCTACCAGGCCCCAGAGAGCTCTGCCAGGTTTCTTTAATGCAGACCGCAGAGCTGCTGCCTGTCACTGTGGGTCTGCCAGGGAGCCAGGCATGGAGGAGAGCATCAGAAACAGACTCATAGAGACAGAGAACAGGCTGATGGGTGCTGGAAGGAGGAGGTTTTGGGGGACTGGGTGAAAAAAAGTGAAGGGATTGGGGAGTACAGATTGGTAGCTACAGAATAGTCATGGAGAATAGTAGAGCATGGGAACATAGGCAATGATGTTGTAATAACTAAATGTGATACCTGGTTAGTACTGGAAATAGCAGGGGAAACACTTTGCAAGGGGTATGACTGTCTAACGATGCTGTATGCCTAAAACCAATACAAAATAATATTGAATGTGAACTGTAATTGAAAAAAAATGTTTAAAAAGGAAAAGATATATTTTTAAGAGTGTAAAGTGGATCTGGAGTCCCTGGTGAGCTAACCATGGGAAGGAGCTGGATACCAGGGATACTGTAGACAAGTGTGATCTCGGGATGACAGAGCCCAGGACACAGCACTCCTGGACTCCTCGGCAATGCACCTTCACCTGCAGCTGACCCAACAGCCTGTCTCTGGGGCTTCTGTTGCTATCAGAGTTATTCCTATGAAACGTCAAAAAGGAAGTGCTACTTCTCCAACACAGCAAGAAATTTCTTTCTTTTCTCTCTCTTTCTCTCTTCATGTGATGCCCTCCTGGGGAATTTTTGCAACGCTTGGTAAATATTTCTCTGTCAATTATATTGGAAAAGAGCTTATAACTTCTGAAGAAGGGTACTGTTGCCTGTTTATGAGGCTGTTCTGCAAAGCAGACAAATCGGGCATCCCGGCCTGTGCCCAGTGCTGAGCATTTTGCACAGAGAGTGGAATCACAGATGCCTTCACCTGATTCAGTTACCTGGAGGAGAAAGGGATTGATTGCATTGCTTTTGTTAAGCAGGCAGAGCTTTTTGTTCTTTGCATGGTGCTCAGCACCTGACTTCAGTGACAAACTGGAGTTGGCCCTAAAGACATTGAACTCAAAGTGGTCCCTGAGTCTTATCCATCCTTCATAAGGCACACCTCCTCCAGGAAGCCTGCTGGAACTTCTGCAGCCCAATAGTTGCTTCCAAAGGAACTCTAATATGTCCTGAGCCACTTGGCCAGTTTCATTGCAGATTTCACTTCATTTATTCCTTTATGCCACCCCAGGAAGTCAGGGTTATTAAACTCATTTTATAAATGAAGAAATTGAAATTTAGAGTTTAGTTGAGAAGTTAAACAGAGCTGAAGTGACATCTTACCTCTTGCATTATTGAGCTGGGTGATGTTGGGCAGATTGCTTACTGCTTCTGAGCTTTATAGCCTCATCTATAAAATAAAGAACATGCTGCACTTTTCAGATTCATGAGAATTGCTCATTGCCATGATGTATATATAGGGCTCAGCATTGTGCCTGGAACACAGTAGGCACTTAATGAAATGGTGGTTATTGCTGTCATTATTACTCTGGAAATCTGCTAAGGTAGACAGTGGCAGAGCGAACTTCAGTCCGGGTTGTGTGGCTCCAAAGCCCTGGACTGTCCTGGGTGTGCCTTGGTGTTTGCATCTGTGAAGCTTTATACCATTAGGTTTTGCTATTTATGTTTTTCTATCCAGTCTCTATGAGGACGTGGCCACGCAATAGACTTCCTTCACATTTGCCGCATCGCCGGGTGCCGGCATGCAGGGGATGCAGAACACACACCCGAGGATGGCTTATCCAAAGCCCTCCCAGACTAGTCTCAACTTCCCAGCCCTGTCTCCCCAGGCATTAGCACCAAAGGAATGACTGTAAAATAATTAAATAAGTAAGTAAATTAACAAATAAATAAAACCATGTCAGAAGATCCATGAGTTATTTTGAGTATCTTTTTAAAAAATCACAATCTGATTGGGGGAAAAAACAACAATATAGAAACATACCAGATTTAATAAGATTAAACTTCTAACCATATTGCAGCAGAAGCCCACCACACTGACTTGTTTGGTCTGTATGGGAAAGAGCCCCTGGGTCCAGGAGAAAGCCACAGCAAAGGGAATATGTGAGAGTTCTCCCTCGCATGCTGATCTCATCTTGGCTCGCCTTCCCCATTCCCTTTTTTCAGGAGAGAAAAACCACCATCTTCTGAAAAGCTGTGGACAAGGATCTGAAATACTCTCTTCTCTTGTGATACTAGACTTCATCTTATAGCCCCTTTGGCTTATAGGGGGGCTGTATACTATCACATTACAAAAAAAGGACGGGCTCTGGAGACACTAGGGGGAAATCTCCATGAGATCAGGAGGTTCACTGCTATTATTCACTGCTGTATGTGTTAAATGAATAAATGAGCGAATGAATGAGTGAGCCAAGACTGTGTGGGTTTGAATTCTGGCCCCATCCCTTATTAGTTGGAAGCTCAGGTGAACTTCCTAATTTCTTTTATTTTCCCTGCTGCCTAACAAATTACCACTAGCTGAGTGACTTAAAAAAAAACCACGTGTACTATTTTGCAGTTTCTGTGAGCTAGGAATCTGGGTACGGGTTGGCTGGGTCCTCTGCTCAGGGTCTCACTGGGCTGCATGTAAGGTTTGGCTGGGACTGCCATACTCAGCTGAGGTTTAAGGTCCTCTTCCAAGCTCACAGATTGTTGGCAGAATTTATTTCTTTGTGGTTGCAGAACACAGGTCCCCCTTTTTCTTCTGGCTCTTGACCATAGAATGCTTTCAGCTGACAGAGGCTGCCTGCTGCTGCTTAACACATCACTGCAATAGGCAGCTCACGGTCTAACTCTTGACTTTTCTTCTAGGCCAGCAGGAGCACAGGTCCCTGACCTCTTCGGTTTGTGACTGCTGGACCCTCTACTAAGAGTGCATCCGATAAGGCCAGCTCCGCCCAGGAAGAGCTCCCTTTGGAGGGACGGCCCTGCTAGGAACCTTAATCACGCCTGCAAAAATCGATGTTGCCATGCAATCGGACATAACCACAGCGGTGGCATGCTGTCATATCCATTGGTCTTGTCCAGACTCAAGGAGAGGGAATGATACAAGAGCATGGGTCATTGGGGGTCTTTTGAGAGTTCTGCCCACCTCAGTTCTTTAGCTGTAGAAGGAGAATAACAATGGCATCTACCTTATAACATTGTTTTGAGGGTTATCTGACGTGATATAGATTAAAGGCCTGTCCTGGATTATGTGTTCAGTAAACATAAGTGACTGTCTTCTTGTTCTGGGAGTCTGATACCAGTGCGCAGCATCTGCATCCAGAGCCTCACTGGCACTCTGGGCTTCGGGGCTGGTTGGATTCGGAGAGACAAGAGCAACTTCATTCAAGTAGGTCGGTCCTTTGACAACAGCCACTGCTTCTCAAACTTCCTCTAACTTTCCTGAGAGAAGAGGATAAACACGTTCTCTTTAGTGGTCTGGAGTGCATCTGAAGGAACCAGTTACTCCTTCAAAATTTCTTAGACATCTCGGGTTGAACTTCAGATTTAAAACAAAAATCATGTGGATTTAGCGTTCAGCTCCAAAGTATGTGTTTATTGTAATGGAAACATCTTTGAACAATGTGGATAGTCCAAGAAGATGAATAAAATTTGACCTGCTGCTTCTTGAATCCCCTGACATTTCAATCTGTTTGAACATCCCTGTCAAGCTCTACGCAGAGACCTCCCTGACTTTTAATCTCTTTGATCACATACCACAATCAGGACTTTTTTGAGCCTATTCTTTAATATGTGTATAATTATTAATACATGACATGCATGTACTACAGTATTATATATTAAATACCTGAGAAAACATCAAAAATGGCCATTTTTAAAAGGTAAGATAAAAAGCAAATATGAAGTTCTAACATTATCTCCTTGTGTCCCAGTGGGTAATTTTGCAAGATCTCTGGGTGTAGATACCTACTTTCAGAGAAAACTAAGTGAAAAGATGTATTACAGACTCTGCGCCATTACCTACCTGCCTGCTCCCACCCCATTTCTCAGGGAGGTGCCTCCGTGTGCAACAGAAGCATGAAGGGGCTGCATCTTTCCCAGTGCAAGAAGCAAAGCTTTTGGGGAAGCAGCAGAGAGATAACAAAACCCTCTTTTCTCATTCTATCTCTCCTCTCTTTCCCCTCCCTCCCTCCCTTTAACTCTTACTCTGTTTACCTCTTTCCACTGTTTGTTTTGGAAGGCAAAAAGGACCCAGGTAAAGACTAGGGAAACAATCTACCATTTACTGAGTACCTACTATGTGTCAGGTTCTGTGCTAGGCACTATACATTATCTCTTTGAATCAGTGTAGCAGGCCTACTAGGTAGCTAATGGAGTCCCTGTTTCACACATAATGGGGGGTGGGGGAGGGGCGACAGAAGTAGGTAACCTGAGCCTTGCTCCTTGCAGCACTGGTCAATGTAAACTTCTGCTTCACTCTAGTGCCTGAGTTTTAACCACTCTGTGATTTTTGAAGAGATTTTTGTTGCGTATTTCAGTGCTGTTCCAGAAGGGGCTGTGTATGTGGGGTGAAGGGTAGGATGAAATGATATAAATTACATTAACCTTTTAAGATTATATAGCAGTAGAGAGATCAAAGACACCGCACTCTGCCCCACTACAGTTTGTAGATTAAGATTAATCCAAAGATTCTCCTGCTGAAAGGGTCTTCAGAAGTCACCTAGACCAAAGGTCAACCATTGACTGCTTGCAGGCCAAGTCCAGCCCACCACCTGTTTTTTGCAAGTAAGATTTTATCGGAACACGTCCAGGCTCTTTATTTACAATCAGTTTATGACTGCTTTTATGTTACGAAATCAGAGTTGAGTCATTCTGGCAGTGACAATATGTGCTCTCAAAGCCAAAATGATTTTGCTATTTGGCCCTATACAGGAAAAGCTTATCGGCCTTGATCTAGTTCAGAGGCCTTCAAGCTGTTTGGTCACATGCTTCTATTAGAAAACGACAATGACCCATCCTTCAATCTACAGGTATGCGTATATGTGTTTATTAATAAAGGATTTAAGTGTACCATGTTCTAAAATATTTTCTATCATAAAACAACTACCCAAAATAGAAATTTTAAAATGATTTGACAATAACGGCACATTTTAGTAACTTTTAAGTCAGCCCTAAGGGCCATTTTGACCCTGCTTTGGTCTAGAGATTTGGAGACTGATCCAGAAAGTGACTTTCACACTTACTGCCTAGAGAGGAGCTATGAAGGACTCTGTATATAATAAAGTAATTCTATCCAACAATATGGATTCAAACGCAGGAAAATTCTGAATTTCTCACATTTATTCCCCTGCTATAAGAGTTGTGTTTATATGACAGATTTCATTGAAAAAGAGGATTTTATGGCTAAATGCAGTTTTAAAAGGAACCGGACTCCTGTTTCTAGTCATGAAGCAGTAACCGGGACTGGACTTGCCCTCCCACTGTAAACTAGTAGAAAGCAGGATGAAATACATGAAGCTGTTTGCAGCCATTGGACAGCAGGCAGTGCGGGACTGTGATCCCTGGGAGAAGTGAGACTAAGGTGGGGTCCCTGCCAGCATCCTGGCTTTCTGCTCGGAGTCACTATCCTGCTGGATTGCATGGTGGTCTTGCTGAGAGGAAGGGACAGGGATTGGATTTCAGGGAGGCTGTGGTGGTGGTGGCAGGTATTTATGAGGCACAGAGTCTGAGAGGAAAGAATATGCAGAGAGAGAGAGGGAGAAAGAGAGATGGCATGAGCCTTGTTTTTAGAAATCTACATAGGAACCCATTCAAGTCAGGCACCAAATGCTAAGCCGTGTATGTAGGGTGAAGCTCAATTACGCTGGGCAAAGAATGTTGCAGAGTGATAAGCTTAAGGAATCCCCAGAGTTCACACAGGGATGGAAACATCTAGATTGTGACCATCCAGGGTACAAGAGCTCTTTGAACCTCAAGGTGTTTCGTGGGGATTCACAAGGGCCCTGCCTTTGAAGTGAGGCTAGAGTAGCTCTACAGGAGAAGCTGGATCTTGCCTGACAGGCCTTAAAAACAACCCTCTAAAGAATGAAGCTAAACTGAAAGTAATATATCTGCCTGTCAGAAAACATTCTTTAAGGGAAGATAATAAAATCTAATCCAATAAAAATCCTACATACAAAGAAATAGAAAAATGTGACCAGGACCAAAAAAAAAAAAAAAAAATCAGGCAATTCAAACAGATCTAGAAATGACAGAGGTAATGGAATCATCAGCCAGAGACATTTAAAAAAAGTATTTTAAATATGCTCAGGGATTTAAAGTAAAATATGAACATATATGGAAAGTAACTTATAAAAGTGAACCAAATGAGACTTCTGGAAATTAAAGTGCATTGTTTGAAATAAAAAATTTACTGGGTGGGATTAACAGTAGATCAGGAACTACACATTTTTTTTAAACATTGAGGATGTAGCAATAGTAATTATCTAAACTGAATCAAAAGAAAATGAACAGAGTTGGTGACACGTGGCTCTTTACATTGTGAGGCAACACCAAGTGGCATAATATGGGCACAGATAGGGAAGGTATCTGAAGAAATAATGATTGGAAAAATTTCAATTTGTTGAAAACTATAAACTCACAGGTACAAGATATTCTATAAATCTCAAGTGGCCAGGGAAAAGGACATATGTACAGGAGAATAAAGATAAAAATGACAGCAGACTTCCTGAAAGAAGCATAACAAACCAGAAGACAATGGAATTGTATCTTCAATGTACTGGAAAAAAAAAACAAAAACATACACACTGTTAGGGACTCAGTGTATGTGTTCCCTCCAAATCCATATGTTGACACCCTAACCCCCAGGGTGGATTTACTTTGAAAAAGGAAGTAATTAGGGTTAAAGGAGGTCATAAGGGTGGGGCACTGATCCAACAGGATCTGTTTCCTTAGAAGAAATGTGAGAGAGGCCTCTCTCCACTATGCAGGGGCACAGAAACAAGGAAGCTGTGTGCAAGCCAAGAAGAGACTGACCCTGCTGAACCTTGATCTTGGACTCCTAGCTTCCAGAACTGTGAGAAAATAAATTTCTATTGTTTAAGCTGTGCAATTCATGGTATTTTATTATGGGAGGCTGAGCAGACTAAAAAACCTATGAGAACTCAAAACTGTCAATATAGAATTCCATACTTGGTGAAAACACCCTTCAAATCTGAAAACAAAATAAAGACAATTTTAGACAAACAAAAGCTAGAGAATTTATCACCAGTAAACCTGTACTGCAAGATTTATTAAAGGAAGTTATTCAGGCTGAAGAGGAATAATGACAAATGAAATCTACACAAAGGAATAGTAGCTCCATAAATGATAAGTATGTGGATAAATGTAAAAGACTTTCCCTTTTCTCTCAAAAATTATCTTTAAGAGAGAATTGACTATTTCAAGAAAAATTAATAATTGTATTCTGGGGTTTATAATATATGTTGAAGTAAAATGTTTGATAACTATAGCACAAAGAATGGAAGAAATAGAAATATATTGTAAGGTTTTTATAAGTGAAGTAGTATAATAGTAATTAAAGATAGATCTCAATAGAAGGCAGAAAAAATATATAAACAAAGAACAGATGAAATAATAGAAAATAAAAGTGGAAGATGATAAATTAAAAACTAGCCATACTAATAATTTCATTAAATATAAATGGTCTAAATAAATGGTCAACCAAAAGGCAAAGACTGTCAGAATGGATAAAAAAAAGCAAGACTGAACTCTTTGCTGTCTACAAGAAATTCACTTTAAATATCATTCGGAGATAAGTTAAAAGTGAAAAGAAAGACAGTGATTAACACTATGATTAAGTTGGAGTGGCTGTATTAACATCAGACTAAGTAGACCTTAGAAGGAAGAAAGTTATCAAAAATATAGAAGCACACAACGTAATATTGTCCACTATAGCTACATTGCTGTACACTAGTTCTCCAGAGAAGGTATATCTTGGGTGTTCTCATTATAAAAAAAGAAAGGAAAAGGATAAAGTTATGAGATGATGGATTTGTTGACTAGTTTGCTTGTGGTGACTATTTCACAACCTGTATTAGGTCATTGGGTTGTACATTTAAAATAGATACAATTTTTTCTGCATCTATTGATATGACCATGTGATTTTTGTCTTTGCTTTTGTTTATGTGATGTATTACATTTACTGATTTGCGTATGTTGAACCATCCTTGCATCCCTGGGATGAATCCCACTTGGTCATGATGTATGATCTTTTTAATGTGTTGTTGGATGCGGTTTGCCAGTATTTTATTGAGGATCTTAGCGTCTATGTTCATCAGCGATATGGGCCTGAAGTTTTCTTTCCTTGTTATGTCTTTATCTGGTTTGGGGATTAGAATGATGCTGGCTTCATAAAAAGAGTTTGGTAGTCTTCCATCATTCTGGATTTTTTCAAAAAGTTTGTGG